>CAKALG010024083.1:0-16359 GCA_916700815.1 Helicolenus hilgendorfi
TATATATATATAATGAGCCCCGTGGAGCAAAGTCAGATAAAAGCAAAGTCTGATAAAGAGTAGAGGTTGAGGATAAAAGTTATGTATCTGTACGTAAAGATCAATCCTTTTCAGAAAGGGCACATTTTCAGCTTGGATGGGGACGTTTAACTCTGCATGCTGGCACAGTGATGGGAGAGTAAAAAAAAAAGGAAAAGAGAAGGCAATAGGAACCAAATACAAAATCTGATAACAAGAAAGAAAAGCAGACAAAAAAAAACACAATTGAAAAAGTTGTCTTTGCACAAAAGAGTCTGGTCCCTATATTGAAACTGTCTAAACCAGCTGGGAACTGTTATGAATATACAATACCTTTCTTCAGTTCTGGCTGTGAGAATCAACTTTCATTGTTGTGCTTTGTCATGAAAAAAAAAAAAAACACTCAACAAAAGAATCTGTTGACATTTTTCTGGCTTACCGTCGGGATGCTCGTAGGGCAGCCAATGGTGTTTGGCATTTTGGAACTCAAAGTGGGAGTTGCGAAGCTGGCACTGCTGGGCTCGGAAATCTTCGAAGTGCTTGGGGCAGTCGTCAGTGTTGCACAGCTGATACTCGTAGTTCACTCCTGGGCAGTCCTGGCCACCGTTGGAGGGCCTGGAGAAAGGAAACGGACCAACATCAGAGCTGATCAGACTGTTTCTTTGAAAATAAGAATGTGAAAATTGATGTGAATTGATGTCCTCTTTGGAGCCCTGAGAGTTGTCTCACATTTCTTTAAAGAACTGTTTGTCATGGCTTACAAATGCAGCTAATTGACCATTACCACCACCGCACCCATACATTAATATTACCCACCTACAATTCAATACAATATTACAATATCTAAAGGTCTCATATTAAAGAAAATGAGATTTCCAAGTCTCTTTTGACTATAAAGCTTAAGTTAAGGACACTAAATCTCCTAAATCTAAATCTAAACCTCCTTTGTTAAGTTTAGTCATAGTCATTGGTAAAGTTAGGAAAGCTGTCATGGTTGGAGGTAAGCACAGCTGAATGTTAGTATGAGATGCTATAGAGAACAGTCATTACTCTCACATCACAATCGCAAAAGGTTGCTTGTCAGAATAATGTAAAAATAGATAATTTTAAGTGTTTGAACAAACAACCAATGCTGTCTTGTTTCTGGTGAAGACAGCCTAATTAAAACCCATACTATGAATCCCTTAACTCAATATTGGACAGGGTTAATTTAAGATTATCTACAAAATGAAATTATTCAATGATACCTGCCAGGTAGAATCAGCATCCTCCATTATTTCTACTTTCATTCATGATGCCACACAGTATCACATCGTGTTATTGTTGCTTTTGTCACTCACGCCGGGTTGTTGCACTGACGTGTTCGGAAGCGAGCTCCAGTTCCACAGGAGCGCGAGCAGGAGCCAAATTTGCTCCAGGAGCCCCAGGCGCCGTCTTGCTTGACCTGATTAGGGTTTTTCCACATGCAGTGACCTTTGTAGCACCACTACAGAGGAGGACAGGAGAGAGGAAAGGTCAGCCAAACATAAAAAAAAATCCTCTCTAGAAAATCAGTAAATGACTATACAGGGAAAATATGAGAAGACACTACATGGCCAAATGTATGTGGTGAGGAGTGTTTGTGTACTTTTGGTCTGGGGCGGGTTTTTAAGATTTGGGCTACGCTACTTAGTTCCAGTTTTACATTTTACATAATACAGTGGTATTTTAGACAACAGTGTGCTTCCAATTTTGTGTCAACAGTTTGGGGAGTGTTCTTCCCAGATCAGTTCGACAGTCAGTTTCCCTTTTTTAATGTGGAAAAACTTGACTGGCCTGCACAGAACCCTGAACTCAACCCCACCCAACACCTTTGGGATGAACTGGAACCAGAGCTCCACAGAGTGACCATTTCGTTAAGTGTGAAAATCTGTCAAGTGCGATTAAACATTTTCATTGGTCGTACCGATGCGCCTGACATTTAGCAGGACTGTCTCTGTGTGTGTTGATGTGTGAAACCGAACCCTGTACTCCTCCTTGATAGACATCATAACCATAAAACTGACTGGTAATTCAAAATGAAGAGAACTACAGGCCCTGAATGGCCCAGTCCAGACCTGACATCACGGCAGAGGTAACCGTGAACCGTGAAACGCCGTCTCCCCGGTTCCCAGTAAGATGCCTAATACTGTTCAGAGGCGCCGGATTCATTTCACAAGTGCTTACGGGGTCAAAAAGTGTGTGTGTGTGTGTGAGACTGTAGGCTACACTTAACACGAGACAACTTTACTGCTTATTCCTTCTCAGCTCCGATGATCGCCAAACAGCTGATCTGGTCTGCGCACATCTCTCTCTGTCACTCAACCACACACTCGCTACGCACATGTTACATTACCCTCTTACTGTATACCAATGCAATATGTAAACAATATGGATTGCACTTAAACACGGACTTTTGGCCATGTAGTACAACATACACAGTAACAGGCAAACTTACTTTTCCAGGAGCACACTCTGTCCCATCGAGAGGTGGCCCCTTCTTGGTTTTGCAGAAGTAGGGGTTGTCGGGGTGACTGCACCACAGCTGTTTACACGGGTCAAACGTACGAAACTGAAACACAGTAGAGGAAAATCTCATGGTAAGTTTAATGAGCTGGTGTACTGCATATGAAAGCATGTGACAAATGGCTTTCCTGTGATACATAACCCAATGAATGACAGGCGGAAATGGACATTTGGCAGATTTTCTTTTCATATATTCTGAGGCATTGTGTGACATTGAAAGTGCATAGAACTAAAGAAGTGAACATTATCACCCACTGTGCACGGATGCAATTAAGGCTCAGCATGGGCTTGATACAAACCCCCCCCCCAAAAAAACTGATGTTATAAAGCCTTAAAGAAGAGAGAGATTCACACAAAAAAAGGTATTTAAGTATTCCAGAGACACAGTCCTCTATATCTGATAGACAGCTGACACCCTGCAGACCTAAATGTTGTTTAAAAGTGTTATGGGCTCCATTATCAGGCACTAAAGCTGAGTGGATTAAGGTTTTCTTTGGGACCAGTTAACCTCCTCTCCAGGGAAAGTGGTCAGATGTTGTTTTTTTAAGGATCTGAACAGATCAGACTGATTGAGAGGACTCAAAAATGGGCTTTTCAGCTGTCTGGAGCATTCCTATACACTAAGAGGCTTTGAAACAACACGAGCCCTAACATTACCTCTACAACCTGTTTCTTTCATCAGGTTGAGAGGCATCTTTCAAACTGGTCAATATCTTTCCTTTTCTGGCTCACATAGTTCTGTCGGTCACGAAGCTCAGTCTCAACTGCAGCTTATTCAGACTGCAGCTGTTAATCTTCTCCACTGAACCAACTCTACCACAATCAGCATTATTATGTGATTACTTCTATTGAATCCATATTTTTCCATAGTACTTCAAATGTGCGCTAGGTATTGAAATTGCTGAAGATGAATATAATATATATAGTATAGTATATAGTATATTACCTCCCTTGCTTTATTGCTGTGCTGATTTTCCCCTCTGCGTGTGTATTGATATTCTCTCCTTTCTCATTTCCCTGCTGAATCTACTCAAAACTGAATTTCCTGAGCTGAGTTTTACTACTATAGCTGATCTTTCTACCACAACTTGACACTAATACTGTAAAGCAATTTCTTTTGAAGGGTGCTAAAATATTATATAATTATCTTAGCAAAATACATTGTTTTTTTTAATGATTGTCTTTTTGTTGACTTCTCTATTTCATATTGACAACACACACCTGTGGTGTATGACGCACATCGAAACACCTGCACTCATTGTTTGTAAGCCTGTACACCAGCAGCTGCTTGATGACGCTTGTCAGAATTTCGCCACTGTCCTATATCCGGGCCTTGTTGACTTCAACTCTCCAGAAAAACAACAATTTCTTTGCATCCGCTTTCTGGTTCTTCACATCCCACCTACTGCGCCTCGACCACTGCTTCTGTCTGTATGACGCATGTGTGCTACAGGCATCGATTTGACCCACGCAAAATGACAAATTGCTGCATGACTCAGCTGATGCCTAATAGTACTTCTACCAAGTTGCAGAAAGGTCTCTCAAAAACCAGTCAACAAATTTCCTTGAATTTTGTGGGAAAGTTAGACAATGTGCTAAGGAACCAGTGATCAGTTTTTAGTGCAGACTCAGATTCAACATCGCCACCTTGTGGGCATTTATTGGTTCTTTATAATCAGGCTAGTGGACTTCTTGAACCTTGAGGCAAAGAAGCAAAACTTTTGTTCTTGGCAGGTGATAACCTACGGGTCTGAAAAGTGAAGCCAATGCAGACGTGCCTTAAACCTGCTTTCTTTCTAACAGCCAGCAGGGGGCGACTCCTCTGGTTGATTTATTACCTCAGTAAACATTGTAAACATGAGTTTATGGTCACAATCGCTAGTTTCAAGTCTTCTTCAATATAGCATGATGTTCATTTAGTGAATTATGGTCCAATTTAGAGTCAAATAGACCATAAAGCAGAGTATGCTATAGGGCGTGGCTACCTTGTGATTGACAGGTCGCTGCCATGGAATTGTCTGGTCTGGGAGTTGTCTGTGTTTTCATATTACAACTTTAACCCTTTCACGGTTTGTTTTCAGTTCATGAAAATTAATTATAACAATTTGGTTGCCTAAAAATGTCTTTCAGCATTCGCTTGTACTTAGCTCCACGTCTCGTGTCACTTCTGGTTCCACAAAAACAAGATGGCGACGGCCTAAAACCAAGATGGTGGCTTCAAAACGGCAGTGCACAAACCAATGGGTAACGTCACGGTGACTACGTTCACTTTTTATATTCAGTCTGTGGTTCTTGGCTTCCTTGGCTCAAGACAAATTGTACACTTCTGCACAATTTTCACACCTTACATGTTTGGATGAGGGCCCCAAAAATGGACTCTTTTCGTCTGTAGGTGTGGCCTATTTCACATAAACTGACATATTCAAATATTGAACAAATTGTGCAGCATGTTGCAACCAAATGTCGATGACACAGGTAGGCCAATCCTACTGCCAGACAGAACGTCGATATTGGAAAACCCAAATTAGTTTCAATGATCAAAATGATTTATTTCCACCATAACTGCATATGGGAACTACTGTATGGTATAGTTAACATCAGGGAAAGATCATGTTTAGGGTAAATACGTTATGGTGACTAGTGGAAATTCAGACCATTAATCATCAACAAATGAAGGGCCAATTAGTGTTCAGACCAACATGATGGGGTCACTGATTTAGAACCGCTTCCTCTGTCAATCCCACTTAATAACACTTGATAGAGAGAACTAAAACACTTGCAGGGATTAATAGGACTCTAAGAGCATGTCTGCAGCAGCTACAGTGGAGGAAATAAGTATTTGATCCCTTGCCGATTTTGAGCCAATCCTTTGTTGAGGAGTGGGCCAAAATCCCTCCTGAGATGTGTGCAAACCTGGTGACCAACTACAAGAAACGTCTGACCTCTGTGCTTGCCAACAACGTTTCTCCACCAAGTACTGAGTCATGTTTTGCTAGGGGATCAAATACTTATTTCCCACAATCAAATGCAAATAAATGTATAACTTTTATATGATGTGATTTTTCTGTATATTCTGTCTCTCACTGTTAAAATAAACCTACCATTAAAATTATTCACCGTTCTTTTCTTTGTAAGTGGGCAAACTTACAAAATCGGCAAGGGATCAAATACTTATTTCCTCCACTGTACTTTGGAGAGTGGCTCGTTGTTTGCATAGGCACACAAAACACTTAGCTGGACTGAATGGGTTTTTTCTAAGCAAACAAAATCCTGTTTAGCTTGTGACACAAAAAGAAACCACTGGGCTTCGATTCACAATTGCTGTACAGCAGCCCCCATTACTCTCTCTTTTGTTTACTTAAGAAGTTTGGGAAACTGCATGTCGGTCACTTCAGGCTAACTAGGGAGGCCGACCTCAATTGTTCAAAATATGCAGATGCTACAAGACTTTACTCCAAAGTGGTATATTTTGGCTATGACTGCTTATGCTGTCATCCTGTTGGACTCAATTCGGAGAGCGTGTGTGTGTGTGTTTGTGTGTGTGTGTGTGTGTGTGTGTGTGTGTGTGTGTGTGTGTGTGTGTGTGTGTGTGTGTGTGTGTGTGTGTGTGTTAGAGTGGGGGCGGGCTTTGGAGAAAACAACTGAAAGATGGTGTGGTTGTAATCTTTCGCTTGGCGGCAGCAGATCAGTGATCAGTCACTGCGGTCTGCTAATCGCATCTAGTTTGAAAGGAAACAGCTACCTGTTTGTTAAAGGCCCAGTGTGTAGGATATGGCAGTATCTAGGGGTGTGGTGAGGAGATTACAACCAACTGAAGCCTCTCCTGTGTGCCAAGTGTATTGGAGAACTACGGTGGCCGACGTGAAAACACCAATGGCCCTCTCTAGAGTCATCTGGAGCAGAGTGTGTGTATGAAGTGAGTGGTGAAGCAAGAGAGAGAGAGCGGCGGCGATTGAGCAAGTAACGTTATCGACTCGGGCCCAAGCAGGAAAAGTTAACAGAGTTTGGTTTTTCCGTTCTGGGCTACTGTAGAAACATGGCGGACTCCGTGAAGAGGACCCGCTCCCTATATAAACAGCTCATTCTAAGGTAACGAAAACAAAACAATTCATAGTTTCAGGTTATTATACACTAAAGAAAACATACTTATTAATATTATCTTCCATTCTGCCAATAGATCCCCCTAATGTTACACACTGTTCCTTTAAATGTGAAATTAAAGAAACTAAATCTTATTTTCAAATATAAATTAATTAAAAAAATAAATCAATGCATACTTTAGTTATAGCCTCCATACCGCAAAAAAACCCTGCCTTAACAAGTCATTTAGTGTTGCTCTGGGTTTAAATATATGTCTATATATTCCCATTAAACCAAGTGCAAAATCTGCCATTATTTGCTTGTTGCCAGCATAGTTTCAACTTTTTTTTTAGTGTTTCAGTCAGCGACGTTTTACTCCAAAGGTGAATAGAAACAAGATTATTTCCCTACTTTGGCAAATCCTTCACGTATTAAGAAAAGAAGAAGATTCAAATAACCAAATGCCTTTTTATGGTGGATTTTTAAGTACAAAAGGAGATTACCCCACACTGCTCTCTCATCCAATACATGAATCATCAGATTATATTCTGATGAAGATCTGCAGCGACTGAATCCTTAATTTGACGTACCCATTCAATGAGCAGGTATCTCTCTTCCTACAAAATATTTTCGCTTCTCTCTGCATAAAAGAAATACTAGGTATGCAAGTCTTTATTCTAACCTACTCAAGATGGATTTTTAAACACATCCGAAGTAGTAATGTTGTAGTTGCCGGCAATGAATTACAACATATCTGTTACCACCTGAATACATGAGGTCTTTTTTGATAAGGATAAAGTATAAAAATAAAAATATACCTGCACACTGTTGTCTCATTCTCACTTCTTCTTTCATTCTTCTGTACATGGGCATGACAATGTTTCTAATTGTTCTTCTTTTTTTGCTCTCGTAAGGCTTCTCAATATGTGCTGTTGCACTAGAAATGAGGCTAGCAGATCCCTGATATGTATATTCGTGATTATTAATTTCAATGAGTGTTCAAAATAATTGGAAACAAAAGATTTCCTAGATTTTATTTCATTCTTGTGCAAAAAAAGCTTTCCAAAACAACAAGGAGGGATGTTTTTTTTTTATGTCTGCATGATGTGACTTTATGACTGAGTCTGTTTGATTGAATTGTTCTTGAAAAATCTCTATTTTCTTCAGGGTTCAGTGTCAGCAGATGTGTCTTTTCCAGCACAGAGATAAGAGGAGGAAGAGGTTCCTGCTGCTTATGCATTGTTAAGAAGACTTGAAGGGAAACAGCATGGAATCAAATTATAGTCCTTAAAATCCAAGGAGGATGCCGCCGCCGTGTTGGTGTTACAAACTGGTGTCACCTAGGAGCACTACAGCAGAGCAACACTTAAGTCTTTAAATTTAAATCAGTTCAGTGCCTCTTCCCATCGAGACAATATGCCAGCACACATTCAAAATGAGCTGTGTGACTGCCAGCGTTTTCACTCGAGTAGTCTCGAGATCTTCAGGCCGCTGCTGTAATACAATGATTTCCCACAGCTTTTAGGGGATTTCTGGTTCCAGTGTGCCTCAGAGAAAGGAGCACAATAAACCAAATCTATCAAATTACTGACATCATGAATCTCTTATTATCCTAAACTTACTTACATCACATTTTTCTATAAATGGACAATAGACAGTATAACCAACCAATCAGCTGA
This sequence comes from Helicolenus hilgendorfi, assembly GCA_916700815.1. Classification (NCBI taxonomy): domain Eukaryota; kingdom Metazoa; phylum Chordata; class Actinopteri; order Perciformes; family Sebastidae; genus Helicolenus; species Helicolenus hilgendorfi. The sequence continues at coordinate 8,322 of CAKALG010024083.1, forward strand.
ATGTCCAGTATCTTTATATGCTCATATTGGAGCATTGTGTCAGCTCAGGCTGGCACTAAACTGTCTTGTAAACATTTGCAGCTTATTCTAGCTCCATACACCTTATCTAGCTCCATACACCACAGCCTGCTGTCAGCAGTTCAACTCCCTCCACTGGAGCCTCCCGCTGTATCAACATTTAGTTAGATGTACATGTTTATCTCTATATATATTCATATTAGGACTGTTAAAGTTAATGCGATAATAATGTGTTACGTAAAGTTGTTTTAACGTCAGTAATTTCTTTAGTCCATTAACGAAACTTGTGATTTTAAGGTTGATACAAGATACAGTATGTGAATGAAAATGGATTCTATGGGTACCCACGAGTCTCCCCTTTACAGACATGCCCACTTTATGATAATTACATGCAGTTTGGGGCAAGTCATAGTCAAGTCAGCACACTGACACACTGACAGCTGTCTCTGCCTGTTGGGCTTGAGTTTGCCATGTTATGATTTGAGCATATTATTTATGCTAAATGCAGTACCTGTGAGGGTTTCTGGACTATATTGTTTTATGTTGTTAATTGATTAACAATAATAAATATATACATGCATTTGCATAAAGCAAGCATATTTGCCCACTCCCATGTTGATAAGAGTATTAAATACTTGACAAATCTCCCTTTAAGGTACATTTTGAACAGATAAAAAAACGTGTATTTAAATTGCAATTAATCGCAATTAAATATTTGAATCGATTGACAGCCCCAGTTCATATCCATCAAATGCTGAGGGATTTGTGGGCTTCGAGTACAATATGAGTCAAGCTTTGGTCCAGACCATCACATGTGCAGAGCCATGACACCAAACTCAAATAATGTCGACATAAATGGCAAAATATTAACATCAACCTGACTGTGAACTGTAATTAAACAGGAAAAACATCACAAAAGGGAGCCAAAATCAGAAAAGAAATACAGGAAATATATTGATGTAAAATAATAATTATTGAGGTAAAGGCTTAAAGGGTTTCTAATTCATCATGATACAGATTGTATCATGTTGTCCAGCCCTCTGCTTTTGTTGAATCCCACATAGGAATCAAACAGCTACCCACAACATTCAAACACTGTTTTTTTCTTTTCTTCTCAGTGGTTTCTTCGCATGGCTTGAAACCTCCCTGCAGACACTTGGTGGAAAACAGGGAACTGAGACAGGCTGCGGGTCTGTTACAGTGTGATCACAGACAAGAGGAGCCTAGAGCAGCCTTTATAGATCAAAACGGATGTGCAGAATTCACCTACAAAGGGCCTCTGGCAGGAATCAAAATGTTTTTTGTGCTGTGTGATCTTAACACTGATCCATTGTGCATCCATTATTATTTCGACTAATGCTTTGTAATGTACAAGTCAAATCAATTAGCCAATGAGTGACTTGAGACTTGGAGCTGTAATCATAAAGTGAGCCTTCAGGGTAAAGGCAGTTATCTGCTGGCAATAACAGGACTGAATTGTGATTTTTTTTCCTTTGCAGGTGCTGAAAGCGAATTGATGAGCGTTTACTACATTTCCAGTTTTGTACGAGCTAATTGAATGAACATGACAGCGAGCATGTACTTCCTGCTGAGTCAGCCTGTGCATGATCTGCCAACAGGTGGAGTTTATTATATAAAAGCTGAATCAATTAACATGTCCTAAATCAATACACTTCTGTCAACATAAAATACACATTTACAGGGTGCTGTAAGCAAACATCATGTACATTTCTCAAGCTGGACTTCTCAGTACAGATCCAGCAGATGTCTTTAAAGCGGTCTGATCAAAAGTCAGTGAATGTTTCTTTCAGCCCACACTAAGAGTGGGTGAGCTGGGGTAAAGGCCACTAGTGGAAAGTAAAGTTCATTTACTGTACATTTACTTTAGTGCTGCTCTTAAGAACGGTAGTCAATGTACTCTACAGGACTTTATTTGAGTATTTCTATTTGATGTTTTTTTCTTCTACTCCACTACATTTAAATGGGAAATATAATACTTTTCATTCCAGATGTAGTTATAAATCACATTAGAGATTAATAATAAAAATGATGATCACTTTCGAAAATGTGATGCATCGTAATAGTTTAAAGTTCCCTACAGTAAATACATGAGTTAAGATTAGCTCAACACTAAAAAGATTAAGGGCTTTCACTCAAACTAAATTTTGAACGAAGGACTTTTACTTATAATGAAGTATTTTTACATTGTGGTATTATTGAAATGGCAAACATGGTAGCAAATTGTTGCTTATTTACATATACAGCAGATAAAAAAAGGCAACAGGTGTGGCCACCTGGTAAATCTCCTTTTAGGTCTGTTATCTGTTTCTACTAACTTGGGGAAATATCTGGCTGCTAAACGCTCCAATATGTTCTTCAGCTAGTCGCTAACTTTATCTGTCTCCCATTTGGTGTTGGGCAGGCTGAGTACACCGACTTTATCAGAGATTTGTCACTGACAACAGCTGCCTGCGCCAGGAAACAAGGCCACGGAAAGCAGTGAGATCAAACCATAAAGTTAAGAGCCGTAAAACCTAAAAGAAGGAGCTGAAATGCTCCGTAGAACTGAGGGGAAAAGCAGAGTCGATTGATAATTCTCGGTGGGATTGTCACTTGAAGAGCAACACCTTCCACATACTGTATAAAAAAATGATAACGCAGCTTTAAGTAAAGGATCTTAATACTTCTTACACAAGTAATGTCTCTGGATACTCCTCAAGTTTTATCAAATCCTGAACTGATAAAGAAAAAGTGAATTACATTTCCTACGCAGTGGCTGGTTGGAGAAGTTTTGGTGTGTATAAAAAAAAAAATACTGCAAAGAATAAACTGCAACAGAGACTCTCTGGTTCAACTAAAAGGTACAGCGGTAAGGTATTGAACCCTAGACGGAGCAAACTGACCTCCTGATTCTTTTATATTTTGAAATCAAACGATGCAACTCACATCCCCAGTGAGGCCAGATATCCAAGAGTCTGGCCGTCCAAATCCAAAATGCTTTCAAAGAAATTTCAACCTTGATTTAATTTCAAGAGCTTAGTCATCAAGTGAAGATCTGAGTCAGACTCCCCTTAACCCCCAAGGTCTCTGCCCAGTCCTCACACATTCTCTCCAAAAATGTCAACGAAAGATGACTCATCCCCTGCAGGTGTTGAAGTTTTTTTAACTTGATTTGTGACAGAAACAGGTCTTGTTGAGAGGGCATGATATTTTCCGCATGACCTGATAAGATCAACTTCATCATCAAATCAACTACACATCAGGTTGACTTTTTAAACTCACTTTTGTAGCATGTACTCCCACTCATCAGAAGTAAAAAATAAAGAACTCTTTCTATCACTTATTTGCATTTTCAAAAAGGAAATAGTTTGACAAAGGAAAGGCTTAAAAACATAAAAAAGCAAATAATAAAATATTAATTTTCCTGTGTTTTGCAGGGTGATAGATCTTTTGATGATAAAATGTATTTTTCATTTCTTGTTATATCAAGGCTCTAATTAGCATCTTTACTCATCCCTTCCATAGAAATGTGACATCAATTATAAGCCGGTGTAGATCAAGGTGATGTGACCAGTAAAAAAAGAAAAGTTGCACTGATGACAGAAAATAGTGAGTGAATATTTATCAGCCATCTGCAGAGATATAGCAGTATAGCAGGTGTGTCTGCAGTAAAGTAGGCAGATGTCTGTTTGAAGTGCTCATCTAATTCTGCTCGTATGCCGATATTTAAAAGTCAGTTTCTCTGGAGGCTGCCATCATCATCTCCTGCACGTCTTTCCGTAAAAAAAGCCCACCAGATCTTCTCTGCTCTGCTCATCTTGAGTACCACTTTCCTTTCATAGATCTTTTAGAGGAATTGGATTCTATTTTTTCATCTTTTCTGTGCTGAGTTTCACTTACAGACACGTTTTTGGGGAGTGGGTACTTGGAGGTAGTACCTATCCTCTAAATGGAAGCCTGACGGCTGTACTCACTGAGGTGCAGATCTTATAGCCCACTCCAAAGTCAAATCGACACTGCTCGTCCATCGAGTAGTTGATGCCAGGGAGCTCGGGAAGTTGCGGCCAGTCGTGTTTGAAGGGGTCATCCAAGAGACAGTCGTACGTGCTGTCAGGAAATGAAAGAAGAGGTGACACTAATGTCAGACACTGAACAGAGACTCAATATTGCTATCCTAATTAAGATATTAAGGTGTTTTTCAAAATGGATTTCTGGCCTGGGGCCTTTATTTATTTACCTCAATTGCAGAGAGAGCCAGGTGTTTATTGGAAAAAGCTTATATCAGAGACAAACCTAATCACCCAATCCTCTGCTTTAAAAGTGTATTTGCTCAGATTTCAGTAAGAAGCTTCCCTGTATTCTAAATTTGCTGTTGTTACTGGGGCAAGTTGCATAAAAGTAAACCTAGTCTTACATGTAAATTTACCCATTTTAGTCATAAAGCTTCCGTATGGGTGACTCACGTAAGACTGACTTAGATAGCCTGTCACGCAATGCATTATGTAAGGGATAATGTACAGCGAGCCGGTCATTGTTGTGAAAGAATCCCAGACAGGACGCGAAGCAAAGGTGTCTCTCATTGCACAACAATGACCCGCTAGCTGTACATTATCCCGCTTATTACACGGCTACTTATTGAAGAAATCAATATTTTGACACAAAAACGTCCGCCAGAGTCTGACATCAGAACTGCGCCCATAGCAACGGTCTGCTATACATAGCAACGGTCTGCTACGAAGAAATAACAGACCGCAGAACGCCGTGATTGACCAATCGGAATCGAGTATTCAACACAGCCATGTAATAAGGGTGAAATAAGACACTTAACAGAAGAGAAAAAATGGCAGATGCAACAGCAAACAGCAACACCACACAATAAGTCCAATGGTTGTTAGAACCGTTAAAGATGTTCAGAAACAATTGAAGAATATGGTACAAGAATCCCAAAAAGTTAAGGATAAAAATTGAAATAGTTAGCTAAATGTAATGGATAAACAGTTGAAATAGTTAACTAAAAAAAGCTAGTCTAAAAGTAATAGAAAACAGTTGAAAAAATGAGCTAAAAGTAATGAGTAATGGATAAACAGTTCAAATAGTGAGGTAAAAGTTATGGATGGACTAGTCTAACCTGACAATCTAAGACAGGGCTAAGTTTAAAACCTTAGACTAGGCTGCTGTCGATTCAAAGCTTCTCCGTGTTTACCTGTTAGGTTGATAAATTCAGTATACTGTATAGTCTACAGCATCACATCCATCCCGGTCCTGTCATAGTCACTACTCTTGCTCTAAGTTCCAATTGCTCCTCCTATTTTCTTTTTTTTCCAGTGTATAATTACTGTCTGCTAAACTCAACTCTTTCTGGCCAGATGTTTCAAATTAAACACGTTTCAGCAACTCAAAGGGGCTTATAGGCTTTGATTGTAAAACATCTGTAGGAAGTGTAAAGACAAATTAGAAGTGATTGAAAAGCAGCACAGTGGTTAATGTGACAGGACTGCTGTTGTACAAGTAATTCCACCCCTCTCAATGCTTTTCACCTTTACTTTCTTTCTTTGAGACCTGACCATAATTGAGTGCTGGCTTTTATTTGAGTACTTATCTCATGTCCTAACCTCAGCCTGCTTGGGCTTTGAGGTTGCATCACACACTTCAATTTACCACCTAGTTAATGAGCCAACAAACCAAAACAAAGCCATGCTTTGAAAATAGAAAGCAGATGGAACGCACCTGATTGAACATTTAATTTCAGCTCTAAGTGAGCAGCAAGACATCCAACAATTAAGTGTTTTGTTTTTTTGGACTCACTGGTTTAAACATGTACCACTAGGACTATTCTAACTGAATGCTGCACAAAGCTTTCAGAGAAACAACTGGAACAACTTGTGTTATTTCTTCTTTCAATAAGAGTAATGCATTTATAGTTCAGTTTTTGGACAGATTTGGCAGCCCGTGGCCAGGTGCTGATGAATAGTGGCTCAGCTGAAGTAAATCCCAGCATGGCTGTTTTTTTTTTTTCCCAAGGCGAGGGTGCTCGGCTAAACCCAACACAGTAAGATAAGTCTTATCTACATTTGCTCTTTCCCTCTCAGAACCAAAGTTTATCGTACTGCAGTAACAGATTTCATATTGATTCTTTAGCGCAATACATCCACTTAAAAATAGCCGGGAGCTGCTCTAAAAAAAAAAAAAAAAACAGTGCGTTGCAGGCCGATTGATTGCACATGGCCATTGTCCTCTCCTCTAACTCACTGTCAATCATTTGGTGTCCACGCTCGACTGAACCTTCCCTGTCAGAAATTGATTCTTGTGCAGCTGAGTGAAAAACTCGATGACCTGTTTGGAGATGGCATGATACTGTCTATTTCAAATGCTGAAGTGTATCCAACAGTGTGAATACTTTTAGACAAATCACAAGCTTCAGCTGCAGGTTAGTGATGTAAATTTAGGCGCAGTAAGGCTGGTTTCAAGACGATAAACATAATTGTTTCTTCTCATCTTACTTAAATGTAAATGTAATATACTGTAGTGATAATTGTTACCGCCACTGAGCTTATTCTGTCAGCCCTGAATATTTGTTGGTCTGATAATAAACAGGATATATCAAAAGTTGCTCCACAGACTTCAGTGAAACTTTGTAGAAACTTTGGGCTAAGGACAAAAGGATCATGTTATGGTGCGGATAGCGCCACCATGTGAGCATTTATAAAGCACTCTATATATATTGTCTTCTGAAAGGTCTTTACACACACACGTCAATATATTTTTTTTTAATTGTTGTTTTTGTAATTATCACTCTCACATAGATCATGAATATTATGAGGCGAAAAAGCTTGGAACGAGGCTGATTTTCTGAACCGTGAATAAAGGCATCAACCAATCACGTTGTGCAGAACAGGTTGAGTTGCGCCTATATTTATGAATCAACAACACAGAGGCTCTGTAGTCCGAACTCGGACGGCAAACTTTATTACTCCTTTCTACCTTGACAAAGGCAGCGCAGACCAGATCCGCTCATTCCGTTCTTACCTTTCACAATAAAATCCCTAGACATATAACATTCTCAGGTGAGTATTTCAGATTTTCGTGTCGTTTGTTCATCATGCCCCCGGTGTGTGAAGGCCTTAGGTGTTGTAAAAAGTGCAATTTGTCCGTTGGTTCTAAATAAAAGTCTTAAGAATAGACCATTTAATTTTTTTTTTTTTTTTTGTGAGAGCTTTTTCAACACTCCTCCACCTATCATCCAAACTTCACCAGATTTTATTTTCTATAGGTCATAGTGGTTTAATACAGTTGGTTGCCAAATTCTTCCAGATGTGGCTTATTGGACAGAAACTGCCATAACCCTTGAACACATTGTGCAGTTGTAAATTGTGATGACAGGTGCACACATCTAGTTACAACTGCAAAAATATATTAGCAATTTATATATATAAATGGCAATGAGCAACATGATAAATTAATGGTTATTAGTTCGACTCAATTGAAATTTTGCGCCTTATTTGCTTTTTAAATTCCCAGAAAGGATTTACATATTCTCTAAAAAAAATCATAGCCGCCATTCAGCATGATTGTCTATTGTTGGGTGTATTTATAAGCAGGTCCGAATGTAAAATGTCTAAATGTTTTCTACCATTGAAATAAGCAGTTGGGAGAGCTGTGCGGCCCTGACAGAAGTTTGAGTTCTCGGAGTGCTTTATAGATAAAGCTCTGTTTTGGTCATCAATGCCTGTGACTGTAACCATACAGCATCACATCCTTTCAGCTTTATTCATTTACTGAATGCTGCAGCTCTGTCAAATTTTACCACTGCTAAAATAAAAAAGGCAGCAACCGTATGAGTTCAAATATGGTCAATGACAGAAACAGTATTCCTATTCTTTTGGATGACGTATTAAAACAGTTCCATTTCAACGTGTGTTTGTTAACCGCAAACATGAACTCACTGGATGTATCTCTTCAGCTCCTGTCCGCTGCACATGGACCAGTGGTATCGGTGGAAGGCCGCCTGCACCAGAGGAGC
>CAKALG010024084.1:0-14176 GCA_916700815.1 Helicolenus hilgendorfi
GTGGCGCTGATCTCTCTGGTCACGGTGGTCCAGTCCCCTTAGCCCCCCCACACACACACCCGGCTGAAGCTTTGAATATTCGCTGTTGATTACTACTTCCAGAACCCAAAACATGTCACTCTGGACAGCCTTACCATTACGTATTTCGCCCACGCAGTTGTTGTATGTGGATTGAAAACGCAATTACATTTACACTTGTGTTCATCAATGCGTTTTGGTATGCATTTACACTCGTACTTTCATGTGGTTAAGCACTATCCCGAGTGCAATCCAATCACCCGAAACACATTTTAATGCCAGGTGTAAAGGGGGTCTAACTGAAGAAGTCCAGGGCCCAGCGAAAGAACCACAATGAAACTTTTCCCAGCTCACAGTCTATTTCCTATCAGGAGCTGCCCTCTTCTCACCACATGATTGAGTGGTCTGTCAACGCTGTGTGTGCGTGCATTTGTTCTCACAATCCTCCCCATTCATTCACAGGGCATTGATCTCACTTTGAGACATCTCCCCGTTATGATCGATATTATATTCTTCCCCTCTGATAGATTATGCATTATGGTGAATGGAGCAGCGATGAAGGTGTGGCCAGTCAGGCAAGACGAGTTTATGATCCCATGGGTTTTATTTGTGTTTAAACACGTCTTGTTTTATGTCTGTGTGATTAGCATTTACAGTAAGTGTTTGATTTACATTTTGTCTGTGTGTGTGTGTGTGTGTGTGTGTGTGTGTGTGTGTTTTACAACCCGCGGGGAGTGTCTCTGTACCACCAGATACGGGACTCAGACCAACATGCTTTTGAGGCAGGGAGGACAAGCGTGAAATTAATTGTTCCACTTCATCTCCGGCCAGCGCTCTTCTTTCAAAAGGAACAATTTGTCGGCTGGCATACAGGGGAGGGTATGAAAGGAGGAGGGCACAGCAACGATTTGGCGTTCCTGGGAGATCCTGTGATCCAGCAGTGATTTCCTGCTGTGGATTTGGGCTAGCGCTCAAGTAACAGACTTGCAGTGTTTGGAGTGAATGCAACATCAGTCAAAGTGCAATTGTTTCACCCTCGCTCTCTGTTTTTCCCCTCGTTTCTGCACACCGGCGCACACTCAGACACACAGGCTGTAGTGGCCAAATGACACAAGCAGAATTAACTTCAACCACATGATGCCTCTGGGTCCTACCTATTCTCTTTTTCTCTCCTCACCTCCTCTCTCCTTGTCTCTCCACCCGGCTCTCCTCCTCCTCCTCCTCCTCCTCCTCCCCCTCCCGAGCCATGTTGGCTGTAATTACAAATATAGCTTTGGGGGTGTCAGTGGCCCTTTATATGAAACGATGACACTGCAACACGTTTGTTCTCCTGAACATGTTTTAGGAGAATAGCTACATGCTCTCGCACTGTAGGCACAAAGGTTGTAGATTGCATTAATGAACACATACAGGTACATGAAAAAATACACACACAAAAAGTGCACTTCATCCAGAGAGAAAGTACTTCCCGTTTGTGGATTTCTGGATTTCTTGAGCACGTTCTATGTCTGACATATTTAAAATGTTACCAAACAATTTTAAGTGTTGTATTTTTATAGAGATGTCAATCAATTAAAATACGTAATCGCGAGTAATCGCAAATTAATTGCACATTTTTTATTTGTTCAAAATATACCTGAAAGGGAGATTTGTCAAGTATTTCATCCAAATATGCGTGCTTTATAAAAATTGTATGTATATATTTATTATTGGAAATCATTTAACAACACAAAACAATGACAGATATTGTCCAGAAACCCTCACAGGTACTGCATTTAGCATAACAAATATGCTGAAATCATAACAAGGCAAACTCAAACCCAACAGCCAACAACAGCTGTCAGTGTGTCAGTGTGTTTTCTTGACTATGACTTGCCCAAAACTGCATGTGATTATCATAAAGTGGGCACTCATTTCAGGGGCCTCAGTACATCAGAGAGTCCATTAAGAGGACTTATTGGTCACTGTGTCCCTGTGTAGTCTCTACTCGTCTCCTCCACAACACACACACACGCACACATCCAGAGGCTTTTCTGAGCCGTGTCTCTTTTGTTCATCAAACCAGACTCATCCACTTGTAGTCAGACAAGCAGGCAGAAGCAAACAAAACAGACAGGGCTGCTTTTTGTGAATGAAAACCAAATAACACAGCTTGAATCAGACGGGTTACAATAGCACACAGACTTGTAATTCAGGCTAGTGTGCTCGGCGTCTTGGCACATGCTTCTGCCTCTCCTTTTCCGCTGTGAATGTTCAGCTTCATTTAGTGAGCCAGAGAGCCAGGAAGCATCTGAGCAACAGCACAATCAACAACACGGTTTACGTTTTGGCTTTTTCATTTACACTTAGGTGTAAAATTATGCTTCTCAATTCAATAATTAATGAGTGAAAAATCTGTTTATATGTCTGTGTCTGTGCACAGATGTTGGATTGTGAACATCCAGTTTTGTGTCAATTTGTGTGTGTGTGTGTGTGTGTGGGAGAGAGAGAGAGAGACAAGAGAGAGAGAGAGAGACAAAGAGAGAGAGAGAACGATTCAAACAGCGGTGATATTGTGTGAGAGCGGGCCAAGGTAAAGCGGGCTCTGGTGATGCGTAAAATGAGCTGGGATTTGGGGGATTGGGGTTCAGTCTTAGTGTGAAATGAAGTTTTTCCCCTTCATTGATCACTTTATTATCAAACCCCAAGGAAATGACGTACGTAGATACAAACACATGTGGTAATATGTCATTCACAAGTCCACCCTCTAACACTTCATTATGATGAAATGTGGAATTCTCAGCCTTTATATTTTTTGAGCATGTCTCCACCACAGCATTTTAAAAGATCCCTGAAATCACTTCTTCTAACCAACCAATATTTTCCATATGGACTGCTTATATAAGCTGGGTCCAACCAATATTTTCATTTTGTCATACAAGTCTAAAGGCCTATACTTGCTTGATTCTCTTTTTTTATTATTTGTGTTTCTTTATTCTCTATTTTCTGTTGACATGAGCGTATGCTCTTAGTTTGTTAAGTTAGTCTTTGAAAGTGAATTATGAATGAGTCTTCTTCATATTCGCATAGCCGCTGAGTGTTTATAGGATGCGTTGTTGTCCAGTACTTTACTAAACTATGTCTCTGTTTTTTTTTCTATGTTTTACTGTGTCTAAAATTATGAATAGATACATACAAATCGTGTATTTTACATTTCTGTAATTATTTCATGTAATATACTGCCTGGAGAATGCCACTTTTCAAGCCCCTGGATGGTTTTTAGGCAATTCTCCTTCACATCCACTTGAAAATTATTTATTGTGTCTTTTCAATTTTTTATATGTGTAAATAAACAAACAAACAATGAATGAGCAACAGATACACACAAAGAAAAACAGTGCTTGTACGCATGTCCTGCTATTCTACATAGAGTTTATCGTTTGGATCTACTGTGTACTTATTATTTATTGAGGTTTGTATGTATACATGCAGGCTTGCTCATGTCTCTGTTTCTGTGTGCTAAAGTGCAGCCTGGATGTGGGGATCCTAGCCTCTGATTGTTGTCCTAGAGTCAGAGCACACTGTGTCGGAGAGAGATTAGCAGCATCAGCTCATTCATGTGATGCGGCACAGCAGAGTGGTGAGGAGGGGGGTAGAGATGAAAGGGATTGAGTTACCACACACCATACAATATGTGTCACCACTGCTCATCTCTGTCGTCAACACAGTTGAAACTACTTTTTGCAGTGGACGCAGGAGGTAGCCTTAGCAGCCTGATATATCTCTTGCTAGGGGAGAAGTAAATTTATGACAGCGCTGTAGTTTTGTTCATGGGCAGACACAGTTATTTTGGCTCAGAGAAGCACCATTGGGTACTCAAGATACCAAGACTGGCTGCACAGGGCAGCTTCAAGGTGTGACTGTATACTGTGTGCAACACACTGAGTCTCCTATGCTGCTGTCAGTCATTTAGTGTGGTTAATTACATTATTGCTAGCTAACTGAAAAAGAATAACAAAATCATCCATCTAACACAAGTGAACATTAAAGTTTCAGCTGGAGACTGTCCCAACCGGTCTTATCACTCGTGTTTGTAATGCCACATGGACTCCAATGTGAAGGATTTATACAAAGCCTGTGGAAAGCCTAAAATTTAACCGCAGTGTGTCTTTTAGGGCTTTTAGGGAAAAATCGAATTTGCCAATATTTTGACTGATACTGCAATTGCGTTATGATTTGCGATATTAGAGGGAATGATATTTTTTACATCATTATTCTCATTTTCATTGAAAAACATATTATAATGATTATGGTGGGATTTTTGCTGTGCTCTTACTTACTTACTTATTATATTATTAAAATAATAAATTGTACACCAGCAACTGGGTAAAAAACCTTCATAATTAACAGGAAATACAATTCAGGTGTAAACCTTTTTAATGTAGGTCAAAATTGGAATTGGAATTAAAATTTCAGTATATAATGTATATATATTATATACATATAGAATTGGATTTAAAAGATCAGCCCCATTGTCACGATACACGATCCGCTATTTGAGTCAGTATCGGCTCGATATCCGATCCGGTATCGGTATTGGTGCATCCCTAAATACAAGCCACCACCTCCAAAGCAGAAAAGTCCCAGGACTTGTGAGCTACTTCTTAGGTGACGAGGGCCCATTTTTTCATGAGCAAAATCTTGAAAATTGTACCAAATCTAGTTTATTGTATTAGAATAATATTTGACCTTAAGTTGCCAATGAAGCCCGTTGTAGAAGCTTTCCTGTCCCCTCTCCTGGGAAATGGTTGTTCTGGATGTATGCCAGTCGGCTTTCCTGTGATGTTGATGTGATGTGAAGAGGATAGCTTCAGGCTAATTAGGACTGGTTTGCCCTAGTCTGCTCTGGTCTGCCTGACTGAACATAGCGCTGCAGACAGCCTGTGGTCAGATGGACGCTCTTAGCCTCTCACTGACAAACGTGATCGCAAACACATAAACACTTCGGCTCAGGCCGTGGGCACTTGGTGCTTTCCTTATGCCTTGGTGAAGTGTGTAATATCTGTCAGTTCTGGGCCAGTTTCATGGACAAGGATTTAGTGGAGCTGTAGATCAAAATATACTGATTTCAATAGAAAAGACTTGGGAACTGTGTTTAGAGAGAATTCTTAGCCAGCCATTCATTTAGATAAGTAGCAAAAGGAGAGAAAGTGAGAACAAGAAGCCACAGGGATCCAGTAAAGGGAGAATGGATAAAGAGGAAATTGGTGAAGAAACCATTTATACCAGTTCGGGTTTGAGCTGCCGCTGACCTGTCAGATTTAACAACCAACCACCACCAGCCAGGAACCAGGATTGGCTTTAAACCTGGATTTTCTGTTCCTCTGACACACTGCAGTTGTCAGTCAGCCAGCGGGATTATCGCTCTGATTTTCATATGGTTACGGTCGCTGTGATTTGGCTTCTGAGTCATCAGCCAGTCACTTTGATTGGCTACAGACAATGTTACTTGAGGCTGCTATTAATTAGCAGTGCTGTTAGGGTGAGGAACAAAAGTTTGTTTGAGGAAATGTGAAACTTGTGGTCGGGGTGGTTGTCACGCAGAACACTTCTGAAGAAAGAGAATTGCATCTAAAGGGACATTAACGTGACATGTGTTCAGGTGCGTCTTCCCATTGTTTTGTAGGATTTATTTCATTCTTTCTTTCCTTCCTTCTTTGTGTCTGATCCAATCTTTTACCATGTGCGTAACAGAAGCATATTTGGATGGCTGTGCCGGAGCTTTTGAAGACGATTTTGATACTGCAAACTGTGGCATGCAAATGAAATTGGCAGCGAAGGCACCACTTCGGCAGCGTTTCAAAGGCACGCAGACTGTTCAGTGTTATGGTTATGAACAGAGTGTTGATGCTATGAAATGGAGATAACAGATGAAACAGTGTGTGTTTCCCCCGATGAACCTAATTTTATTCAAACGTTCCTGCTGCTCGTTGCTCCACCTGTCTTTAAAGCTGCAGTAGGCAGAATGTTTTTGGCATCATTGGACAAAAAAAACATAATAACCCTTCAGCATATTGTAATTTAGGTGTTCTGAGAGAAAACTAGACTTCTGAACCTCATCATGGCTCTGTTTTCAGGGTTTAAGAAATCTAGCTCGTGACGGGAGACTTTGGGCAATCACTGGTCATTTCAGAGAGTGAGCGTTCCTATTGGCTGTTCATTCAACGGAGGCAGCTGTCAATCACTCGCGAACTCCGATCAAACGGTCAAACTAGGCAGCGCTGATCAAATATGAATTAATATTCTGTTACTGTAATGCCTATTTCTCACCTCGAATGTTTTCGAAATTGCTTGTAGTGTACTGCTTAGCTGTAAAAATGAGAAAGTTTCCTCCGGCTGGTGGGCGGTGCTTGATATTTCTTCAACAGATCTCAACATGGCTGCCGTGTCACAAACTTTCTGATTTTACAGCTTAACAGTGCACTACAAGAAAACATTTGAGGTGAGAAATAGGCATTACAGTAACAGAATATTAATTCATATTTGATCAGCGCTGCCTAATCTGACCGTTTGATTGGAGTTTTATAGACGGCAGGTCCAGCTCGGCTCTGACTGGTTGTTTTCCTCCGGTCTGTGAAATCTTGCAGATGCCATTAGGAGCACCGGAGGACACAGAGGCACATGATTATTTTTCAGATTACCTGTCTCATGCACTACTGTCAGGAGCGTTGTATAAAAATAACTTTTTGTAATCGTTTTTGCTCCATTTCTACCCACTGCTGCTTTAAATGTCTCTCCTGTCTCCCCCCTGCAGACTCTATTATACTATAAGTTGGACTCTTATCTCTCAAAAAGTACCTTGATGAATCAGACCCTCTTTTCTCTAATCACTATAATTGCTATCAAAAAATCCCTTCCACTTTAGCTCTTATTTTAAGTCCATACTAAACCAAATGTAAATGCAGTGATTCTAACCTGATTCCCTCTACCTCTGCCCACCTGCAGCTCTTCAAATACAGATAGCATTTCGCACCGCCTTCTGACCTCCCACTTCAATATTACCTCCCCGTGCTCTCACTGTTCATCCATCATCCTATTCCTTTCTTTTCTACTTTAACTTTCCACCCTTAACATCCCTCCGCCTTCCCTTTCATCCTCATCCTACCTGTCTTTGCATCTCTTGAATCTCTTTGCACCCACACAGTGTTTGCTTTCCCTATCTCTCCCCTGTCTCTCTTTTTGTCTCCCTTTATCTGCCTTTTCCCTTTCTCATGTGTTTGTCTGTCTGGCTGTGTCTTTCCCTTGGGATGGAGGCAATCGAGCGATGTACCCATAATTCTAACAAGATAACAATCAATGATCAAATTCAGTATCTCCTCTCAGTGTACTTTTTTGTTTTCACTAAGGCATTGTACAACAAAATGACCCGTCTCAGGCGTCTTTCACTCAAGTGACTCGACATTTTGCTCTACTTTCACTTATCACCTTCAGCTACAACTAAAGAAAACCTTAGTTTTGGTATGAAGCAAAAAAATATCACTCTCTGTTTGGCGACGTCCTGCAGTTTTTCAGATGATTGCCTAAATCCAAAAAGCCGCCGCCTGAGTGTCTGATGTCGTCCCCATTCCTCCTCCTACCGTGATCCCTCTCCCCTCGCCCTGCTCCCTGTGTGTGTTGTTGTACAGGAGCAGCTAAGAGCGTGCGTCTAAGCAGGTTGGCATAACATTAGAGGGGGCACGCTATTTGATATGGCGGTAATCTCCTGTTAAATCCCCCAAGAGTGAAACACAGCCGCCTGCAGCTTTGCAGAGATTTCAAAAATGGGTTTCTTTTCTTCTTCTTCCTCTTTTTTTTTTTTATCTGTAGAAGTATACCTCCTCACTTAGATCAGCTCTGCATATATGTGTGTGTGGCATGTATGGGTGTGGAATTAGCGAGACTTAATGTCACTGTCCCTGGTTATGGCGCTGGTTAAGTTAAGCGCCCTAGTATTGGTTTATTGCAGAATAATGTGATTTAGTGTAGGGCAGATACTGAGGGCAGCGGCGATGCTTAATGTGTCGTTGGTAAAACCTGAAGGTGGCAGATAATTCTCTTGGCTGAGCTGATTGGTTTCGTTTATATGTAGATTATTATGGAGAAGCATCTCCTACTGAGCTATATTCCGCTTTTGAACCACTGATAATGCATTCTCATAGTTTCTTTGTTAGCATTGCTACTGGTTCGTGGTTTTATGTTGTAATTTTACCACTGCTATTTCTGGCTACTCTGTATACACAACAACTACTGCATATCTGTTCTTCATTCTATGTAGTGTTTCCTCAGGTTTCTCCCATTTTTTTCTTGTTAAACTCTTTTTTTCCCCCCTATAAAAGATCTATTGATTGTGTCATATGCTGTCAAGTCTTCTGAAGCCAACTTGTGATTTTAGTTTATATAAATAAACTGCTTTTTATAGCTTACTCACCTCCAAAAAATAGCTTCAGAATATGAATGCTTTCATAATGAATAATAAGGTATGTTTTTTAAGACTTTAAATTCATGACTGCAAGCAGTTCAGATATGTGATTATCATATTTTCCCCATCACATTGCTTTTCCTGAGAAATATTGTCCGATGTGAGCAAAACAATATTGAGTATCATTACTGTAGATAGGACACTGAACATTAGCATGAGCTCACATTGGGACGTCCATGCTATAAACTATCACGTGTAGTGTATAGCAAAGTGCCTTTTTTGTGTTTATTGGAATGAAAACACATTGTTTAGCGGTTTAACTGTTTCAGTAACTGTAACCTGACGACCTGAATGTGTGGTTTTCTTTCAGAAATACAAGGAGTTTGAGCGGGCGGTGCGGGTGGAGGAGATTGATGGGCTGCGGCTGGTAAAGAGGCTGGCTGAGGACATGGAGGAGATGTTTCACAAGAAAGCCCAGGCTATGAAGGTACTCGTTTCTACCTGAATCATCATCCATCACACTAAACCTTCCTTGGAATTAGGCAAAGCATTTCAAATACAATACAACTCCTATAAAAATACAGTGAAATGTAAAGATTAGGGCTATGTAATCGCTATTAATCGTATGATTGTCCATAGTTAATTGCGATTCATTTCAAATTAATCACACGTTTTTATCTGTTCAAACTGTACCTTAAAGGGAGATTTGTCAGATATTTGATACTGTTATCAACATAAGAGTGGGCATTATGCAAATGTATATATATATATGTATTATTGGAAATCAATTAACAATACAAAACGATACCCTCACAGGTCTCGTGGGTACCCATAGAACCCATTTTCATTCACATATGTTGAGGTCACAGGTCAGGGGGCCAATTTGAAAATGGCCATGCAATTTTTCCTCACCAAAATTTAGTGTAAGTTTGGAGCGTTATGTAGTCTCTTTTGCGACAAGCTATTATAACATTGGCTCCAATGGATTCCTTAGGTTTTCTACTTTCATATGATGCCAGTATCTTCATTCTAGCTTTAAAACTGAGCCCGCTACAACCTAACAATCGCAAGTTGCATTAATGCGTTAAAGAAATTAGAGGCGTTAAATCAAATTTGCGTTAATACATTATTATCTTGTTAACTTTGACAGCTCTAGTAAAGATATATTTAAAATAGAATCATTTTCATGTACTATAAGATATACCACATAACATGACCACTTAATTACAAAATAGAAAAAAAAAAAATTTCAGTTCAGTATTCGCACATCTATTCCCAGAGAGGCTGGGAAAGGCTCAGGGGGCTCAGTGAAATCACTTGCTGACCCTATTTGATGTCTGAAGGAGTGCTGTGGTGTCACATTGCCACAGTGAAACCAGACACATCGTGTGTTTGCTGTGTGTATGTGTGAGAGAGATATGTGAGGGTGATGGTGCTGTATGAGGTGATAGACAGACAGTGAGAAGCTGTGAGCCACCCATCAGTGCCACTGTGTCACTTTATTGATCTGCTCAGACCAAACATCAGCATCTAAGAGGCCACTTTAAGACAAAGCTCCAAACTGAAATTGTATGATTTAGACTTGTGTTCAATTCTCCATGCATGGATAGTAGCGTTAATATCTTGTGGTGGACAAGTACTGTGTTTAAGTATTGTTGCTAAGTTTTATATACTTAATACTTCTGCTTTTTAAAAATACATTTCAGATGTGAATATTGTACTTTTTTACTCGGAATATTTATTGGACAGGCAAATAGTTACATAATTGCAGATTGAGATTTTACATGAAAACATGTGATCCGCTCATTAAATATCCATTTTTATATTTAATTGAAGTAACATTTAAGTATAATTAAAATTACACTAAATTGTGTATGCATCAGACATAATAATTTAATTATTATATTGCAACGATGAATCAACGAATCGATTAGTTGCCAATTATTCAATTAATCACCATCTATTTATATAATCCATTAATCGGTTTGAGTACTTTTTTAAGAAACAAAAGTCAAAATTCTCTGATTCCAACTCCTTAAATGTGAATATTTTCTGGTTTCTTTCCTCCTCAAAGACAGTAAACTGAATATATTTGAGTTGTGGACAAAACAAGACATTTGAGGAAACACATTGATCAACATTTTTCACCATTTTCTGGCGTTTTTATAGACCAAACAACTAATCGATTAATCAAGAAAATAATCGACAGGTTAATCGACAATAAAATAATCGTTAGTTGCAGCCCTATATTATATGATATAATATACCCTGAAAGAGGCCATTCTGCTTTATGAGCATAAAATAGTTTTACTGTGATACAAATTTTGTTAATAGTTTTCATATACTTTTACTTAAGATTTGGAATTATGTACCGTCACTCAGTTTAGTGTATTTTTTATATTGTGTTATCAGTTTTTTTTTTAGATAAGATATCTGAGCATATCTGCATGTGTGGATATGTGTGTCATTGCTGTAACAGGTGCAGTTCAGGATGTGTCCACGGTGCTCTGCCTCTGTGGCTGCAGCTCTAGCTCCAGGTGATAGATCTTATCAGGACAACATGGTGCTGTTAACACAAATTGGATTTCTCTCTGAGAGTCTGGTCCAAGGATACAAGCTGAAAGGAAAGCGACAGAGAGGAGAGAGAGAGAGAGAGAGAGAGGTGCACAGATAGTGACAAACCATTTCCGTGCTTTAGCTTTGCTTATGCCTTTTATTATTCTTATGGTACCTTTGCCCGCTCGGATTGCGTGACCGTTGCCTGTTGCACCGTGTTCCTTTACCTTTGAAAGCATGCCCATTTCCACAAACCGTCGTCACTGAGCATTTAGAGAAGCTGACGTATTTCATGCTAATATGAGTCATCTGGCATTTCAAAAATATGACTCCTACTCTTATACAATGATTGCTGGCATGAATGCAAGGTTCTAATTGAATAGTGTTACTGGTTAAATACAAAAAGGAGGACTTAATCAGCTTTCTAATAATAGTGAACATTGTTTTGGAATCCAACCACTGCTATAAGCTGAACTTCCATTTTTACATTACAGAGAGATGTGTCTTGTCAACCTGTTCCAACTGAAACTTATTTGAGTCTGTGCTGTGAGATTAGATGTATTGAATCTAATAACACACTTTTCTGTGTGTGCCGTCTCCTCGAGAGTGCGTTAAATCCCTGGAGATATGAGGACTCGGTTGGCTAATGGCTTCTCTAGAGCCGCCTGCCCCGGTGTTGGATGCCTGATAATTGTACATCTCAGTGGAGTTGTGTGTGCCAGTGTGTGTTCATACATGTGTGTGTGGAGTAAAAGTTTTATGGGGTTGATGAGAAGATGAGAGGGAAAACTGGTCACAGGGGTGATGGAATTGCACTTTAGCAAAGACAGATGAAAGCTGTGGGAGGAACAGGAAGAATAAATGTTATAGGGAAGAAAATTGAAGAAAGTTAGAGGAGGAGTCAAAAAGAGTCTGGAAGCACATATTCGCGGTGCATTTAACCCCTTGTCTGCTGCTATCATGATTCCAATTCACCCCCACCTTTCTCATTTTCAGTTGGCCTTGTGATGGATTGTTAGAAGGGAACATACAATGGAAGCATCCATGAGTCCTTTTCCCTCTTTTTCTCCATCTTTCTCCAATTTATCTCTGCTTTTATTACCCAAGCTCTCATCTGTCTGGCCTAGTGAGCAGTCTCGCTGCTGTCCTTAAGCGTCCCTCGCTCCTTTGTCTGTCTCTCCCCTCTCTACTCCGCCTCTTCCCATCCCTCTGCTTTTTGCTAAAGTATATGTGGCGCTCCAGCGATTCAATTTCCGTGCAGGCGCTCTCCCCTGTCCATCAACGCGGTTTTATCTCCCCGTCTCCACGTCGATTTCCCCTTTTTATCGCGCGCCACCACCTGCTGAGAGACAGCAGCCTCTGCTGCTGTAAAAGGGTTCACCTGTACGTATGTGTGCATACTAGTTGATGTCATTCTTTTCAAGTTTGTTTAGGTGAGAGAAGTTGTGTGCTTTCATTCTGATAATGCTTTTGATTTGGAGAGAGGAAGATGATATGGTAGAGAAACATGTTTATAAGCTTCATTCATAGTATTTCCTGTAGGTTTTGTGTGTGATATTGTGTGTGTGTGTGTTTGTGTGTAAGTGAGAGGGACAAAGTATACAGTATGTGTGTGTGCGTAATTGCATTAAGAATTGGTGTTTGATTGTGTTCATGTCTCTATCCTTTCTCACTTATCATCACATTATTGTGGCAAGCACAGTCTGCTCGATGTCTGACGGAAAATTAAACTTTGGGCAAGAGCATTTGTGTCTTTTAGTTGTTTCAGCCAATTTGATTGCAACTCCGCTATCATAGATAAGATCAAATGGCCAATGAAACAGTGGTTCAAAGTAAACAAAGGGCGCATGAATGCGACCCGTTCTCACTCCCAAATCGTCAAATACCGCCGATTGGTATTGGCATTGGAAACCAACGCACGGATGCACCCTTTAGCAACAGTATGTGACAAACAGGGCTTTCAACTAACTCCAATGTAAATCCAACCGTGGCGCTATTTGACAGTCAGAGCAACTGACGTAATATTAATAGCGTGAGTCTGTTCAGGGTGGGCGAAATGGATGATGGATCGGTCAAACAAATAAAAAACAAGACTTTCAACCAGGAGACCGGTGTTTGTCACGTCAGTCATTAGTCACGTGACTCGTCGGTATCGTCAGTCCCGTGAGTCGTTAGTCAGTGAAGTTAATGTCAACCACGACCATTTCCTAACCCTAACTAAGTGGTTCTTTTGCCTAAACCTAACTTCTTGTGAAAACGGAAGTTTATTTTGAAAGGACACTATGCATGTAACAAGCGCATATTGACACTGCGACCCTTGTCTGCCCAAAAGTAACGCAAGAGGGGTATCAAGTGCGTCGGTCTCCGATGCCGACGGGCACTGACCAAGTATGGCAAGCAAAGTGTATTTATGTGTTGTTTATTCCTGGCCTCAGCAAGCATCTCAGCTCACCATTGTTACGTTTTAATTACTATTACCTTTATCGGTTCCCCAGTTGGTGGGATAATATCATCATCTAGCAGACAGCAGCTCCTCCTCTCCTCTCCTCTCCTCTCCTCTCCTCTCCTCTCCTCTCCTTTCCTCTCCTTTCCTCCTGGAAACGGTGGCAACAGCAGACGTTTTAAAGAAACAGTGAACACGTTATTATCAAAGTTGAAAGGCGTGGAGCTATTGTAATGCCCTCTTTGAAGTCAAGCACGGCTGTGTTTCATGTGACAAATGCACTTCAAAGCAGAGTGGATGCCTTGCTGCTAGGGCTGTTTCTCCTGTAATGGCATTCGGTCTCTGCACGCTCTGTACCTGCTGATATCATTTACCTGTGGCAGCTACGCCTCTGTAGTCCTCAACATGATTACCAGTGTAGCGCAGGGGAAGCCTGCATGGGTGTACGTTAGAAATAAAAGACACACACAGGACTTATAATGACATTCTCTGCCAGCAAAACTACTCCTATGAAATTTAATTTTAATTTGCTGACATGTACGGGGAATTTTAAACACAAATTCAGCATTTCGGCAAGGTGGCAAAACTCATCCTCTGCGGGAGATGATTTGAATTAAGATGCGTTTCCCCGTTAACATATTGCAATTTAATTGCTGAGTACATGACGACAAAAAGAAGTCAGACAGAGAAAGAAACACCAGCAATCAGACGGGCAAACCTCA
>CAKALG010024094.1:0-29552 GCA_916700815.1 Helicolenus hilgendorfi
GCTAACCAACTGCATACCTGGGAGCAAAGACATATAAAGAATACATCAGCGGCTTCAACATGCTGGCAATCTCATTGCTGTGGTTGGTTTATGATGTTATATTATGGCGATGTGCATCCATTGTCATTCATTCTTTTATCCATTATATCTGTAATTGCTTATCCTATTCAGGGTCGCGGGGGGGTGGGAAGGGGCTGGAGCCGATCTCAGCTGACATTGGGCGAACACCTTGGACAGATCACCAGACTACCACAGGGCTGACACATAGAGACAGACAACCATTCACGCTTACATTCACACCTATAGCCAATTTAGAGTCAAACCGGAGAACCCGTAGAAAACCCACGCTAACAGAAAGAACATGCACACTCCATACCACTAACCACTGCACCACTGTGCAGCCCATCCATTGTCATATACTTAAAAAAAATAATAATGTTGCCTGTAATCACACACATGTAATCAAGATTAGATGAAAATTCATGACATTGTGGCATTCAGTGGTATTAAGGTTGTATGTTTTTCAGGTTCAGAATTGGAATATCCAGTCATGCGGGACCTTGCTCTATTGACAGATGACATATCTTCCTCTTTGTCTGCTTAATATACCAAGAAGGCTTACCAGTATATTGCCTTGCTGCAGTGGTTGCCAAACCTTTACTGCAGGGCCCCGCTTTTGTAGATTACGTTTTTTTTAACCTGTTTGAATTGCGCCATAAATCACACATATGACACTAGTCAGTTTAAAAGACAATGTTATGTTGCATTCGCACCATGCTGTCAGAATGGAGGGAACTTGGAAATCCCATTCTATCCTGATTTGGGAGCGTTCACACATCATTCCTGGATCATTAGCCTTGTTGTAGTCAGACCTGGAAATGAAGCCTTAATTAGCTATTTGTAGGCTATGTAGCTTCTTTTTAATTAGATCAATCAATTTAATTACTAGTGATTTTATTTAGATGTAACTATTTTGCCAGGAGTCTGTGGACGCTGCTGTAATTCTTTTCACCAAATGAGAGATATTGTATCCGTCAGATATCCCTCATATATTTCAATCACCCCCCCAACACCCTCACCCAACTTCTTGTAATTACAGTCTCCAAATATGATGCAAATGTTGCATTTGCTCAGAGCCAATGGGCTGCATGCAGGAAGCGATATACAAACATTTTTTTTTTATTTTTGTTTGAATCCACGATTTGTTCGTATTCTTTTAGTACCCATTGATTTCTGGGATTCACCAATGTTTTCTTGTTTTTGCTCTCATTAGGTACAAGAACATTTTATCAGTGGTTGTGAGCACTCTTACCAAGATAAGAAAAAAAAAAAACATAACACTAATTGTTTCTCCAACACAAGGAAACCCACATTTTGAATTTGAGGAACGTAAAAAAAAAGCAAATAATCAAATTTAGATTATTATGTGTTTTAGAGTAATTCTAATGACTAGATTATTACATATGTTGGCTAAATAAATACGATCGGCCCACTGATCCCAATCGCGGCTATAATAACCCTTGGATGATATTGCGTGTGTTCAGCTTCTGAATGGTTTAGCCTACATGATGCTATTCGATGCTTTTTGATTTTTCTGTACGCTACTGACGCTCCGGAAAAACACATGCTTACATTGTTTAAAGTTAACAGTAACAGTAATAATATCGGCCTATGTCCGGTAGGGAAGAAGTGAAAGTCAATTGTTCGTTCCATTGCAACGTCAGCGGCCAGCAGCAGAGCTACGCTTCTGCCATTTTGGACTGAAAGCGACTACCGGACGCAAGTAAAACGTCCGCCTATAAAGTGCCATACAAAAGTAAAAGAAACTTATTTCTATTCTATTGTCATATTCTACCGAAATGGTCTGTGTTGAACAATAAAATAAAATAGAATAGAATAAATATAATAAGCGGTTTCAGTCCAAAATGGCGGCAGCTGCAGTTGTCAAAAAACACTGGAGTTTTGTCTCATTGCTTCTACTCTGCTTATATAGTGTTTAGGAGGCATTACCTATGCTAATAACTGCCCTTATATGAAAAATATAAGATACATTTAATATAATGTTGCTGCATTAAGCAGATTATATTAGCCAGGCTACGTTGAAGAACATCTCTAACAGTATTTGGACCCTAAAATTGATCTTAAGGATAATTGTGGGACACTGAATCCCCCCAACAACCTTAACGTTAAAAGAAAACGTATAATTTGCCAGGTTTACCAGGTTGTCAATCAAGTAGGAATATTGATCATAATGGAATATCCAAAATGCAATATCCCCAGCTGGCATAATATCTATCCACAATATCAGCACACTCAGTATATTGATATTCATGCCTCTAAAAAAAAAAATGTCAGAGGAGATCAGCAAAGTGATTGGATGATGAACGAGAGAAACGATTAAGCAGGCATAATTACACATCAAACTTCTGAACAATTATCATTCAACACTCATTTTGCCAGACAAGGATGCTGGCTGCCAAAATGTTTAGAGCTGATGCATTTCACATTTTAGAGAGCAGCCAAGTCGTTTCACACAGACGTACTGAAAATGTCCTGGTGGCTCCGTAATTAGGCTCAGTGTCGCGGTTAATGTGCTCATATAAAAGCTTTTGCTTTGTCATGGAGAAGTGGCAGTGGATTTAATTTCAATACAGGAACGGCCTTTGCACTTCCTGAGTAATCTCTGATAAAATATCTTGCTCTAAAGAAAAAAACTTGGCCACCAGGGAAGACTATGGAGGACCACAAGAGTCACGTAAATGGTAATAAAGCATTTCATTGATCAATAACTAATTGCAATATAAAAATAGGCATTAATAAATGTGTTTACAAATTGATGTATTAAATTAAATTTATACAAATGTAATTATTAGATGGACTAAATTACAAAGTAATTCACTATTTCACATTTTATTATTCAATAAAAAAAGTAATGAAAATAATTTACAAATGAAATATGAATACGTCAATAAATAGTTCAAATTAAAAAGGGATTTACAAAAACACCATAAAGCAGTCAATAAGTACAACATTCATCCAAACCTCCCATTCCCAATTCCTGTGTGAGTCTGACATGCCAGTGACAGCCAATCAGAGAGCTTGTTACTTAGCCTGTGGCTAATTTGCATTCATTGCCTTGTTTTACCATCTCAGGGACCCAGAGGGTCACGTTGAAGCTAAGTGGAGACGCTAAATGAATTAGCAAATCCAACAGCTAATATGTTTAGTAAAAGCAGCAGGGAATTGCTAATGCAAATGGGAAAAGAAGTTGTCCCTTTAAATGCCTGATTAAAACCTGTATTCTTAATTCAATTTCTGAATCCAGTTAGTTATTTCTCTTTTGAAACCGCATTTTCAAATAGCGTTTGAAATTCCGTTATTTATTCATGAATTTATTAATGTATTTTTAAATGATGTACTTATTGAATTATTTATTCATGAACTAATCATTCATTTGTAAATTATTTTTATAATTCTTCTTTTTATTGCCTATTAAAATGTCAAATAATGAATTGCTTTGTGATTTAGCCTATGTATTCATAGATTAATGAATCACTTTGTAACTTATTAATGGCCATTGTTATTGTACAATTAGTAATTAATCAATTAAATGCTTTATTACTATTTACATGACTTTTGTGGTCCTCCATAGAAGACATGTATAATGGTATGGAACTAAACCAGTTCTGATAGTTGTCTTTCAGGAAGTGCATAAAGGTAACATTACCTCTGACAAGCTGAATGATGAATATCACTGACTCATAAATGTATTTCATTCCACCGCTCAAGATCACTCCCGAGCCATCATCCTATCAAAGACTCTTAACAGAATGTGTAATTAGATCTCAAAGTTCTCGGAGTGTCAGACATTCCAGGCAAAGGTTTTCTCAGCATGCGGTCGCCATGAAAAAGACGGCAGCCGCCTCAATGCCTGCCTTGATTAAAAAGTATTGATTGAGAATAGAAAGGGCAGCCGGGCTATTTTCTGTAAGTCATGGAGAAAAAACAACCCAGCTGTGCTCCACAAACTCTCAGCTTTCTATGCTTTTATGACCTGTAGTTTCTGTCTCAGCCTCCATTTAGCCTGTTGAAAGCCCAAGGCCCTGTGTGCTAGACTGGTTTGCTGACATGTCTTTCAAATAGTCATCTATGATTTCCACTGTGAATGCGCTTGCTTGGGAATTCGTTAGCATTTTTATCTAGCACACTTTTAATCGCTAAACGAATGTGGGAATATTTTTTTTTCTTTGGCACAAGTAAAAACACAGTAACAGTTAGGTAAGGGCGATATGGACGACATCAAATATCATGATTATGGCTGTGAATCGATTTAAATATTTAATTGCAATTAATTGCATGATTATCCATGTTCAAAATGTACCTTAATGGGGGATTTGTCAAGTACTTAATACTCTTATCAAAATGGGAGAGGGCAAATATGCTTGCTTTATGCAAACGTATGTATATATTTGTGATTGGAAATCAATTAACAACACAAAACAATGACAAATATTGTACATAAGCCCTCGCAGGTACTGCATTTAGCATAACAAATGTGCTCAGTGGGAGTGGGGAGGATCTGGTTTGAGAAAGGCCCATTCTGTCTTTGTGTGTGTGTGTTACTACCTTTTTGATTGTCTGTCCCGCCCTGATGAGTTCCACCTGTCCCTCATTAGTCGTGCACTCACCAGACCTCTTGCTCACCTGCTATCACTTCTTCATTTAGTCAGTCACTGTTTACAAGATCTCTGTTTCTTTGTTCTTTGTCGGTTCATCTCTGTTGCTACACGTCTTTCAGGAACCTCTAAGACCTTTGTTTGATTAAAGTATCCTCGTTGAATCTGCAAGTCTCTGACTGCATTTGGGTCCTCCCTGCTTGTGCTGCTTACCATCAGCCAGTCCACATCCAACACATTTGTTAGACCTCAAGGATGCACAAAATATATTTTGGTGTGTCATCATATTGAATGTAAACATAACTTTTGTTTAAAGGAAAACTCCAAAGGGTAGGGACATGTCATGAAAAACTTTTTCAGTGCTTGTGCACATACATTTGGGTATCTGGAGTGCCGAACAACCCACAAACTGTGGAATAAGACAACCCAGTCAGTTTTCTGTGGGCTGCCTGCATAAGAAAACATGTGATTCAACAATTCATTCAGATTTGGCTCCCCTTCCTATGTCACATGCAGGCTCATTAGAATACACACAGCTTGAGAACTACATTTGTAAGGGGGATACATATTTCTCTTACAAGCCAGCTATGGCTTTTTCGGGAGGGGGTCTTAAAACGTAGCGTTTCAGACAGAGCGTGAATACAGATATATTCAGACAGACAGTATGAGAAAAGTAAAGTGTTTTTTTGAACATTAAAGCATGTAAACATGTTCTAGTAGAAACACAAAATGCAAGTATGAACCTGAAAAAAGAGCATGATATATGTCCCCTTTAAATGTATATCTAAATATCTAAATGCAATCTAATCTGCATGAAAAAAGGTTTTAAGATGTTGTGCTTCATAAAAATCGGAATACTGTTAGCGTGCAACATCCCATATCAGTCAAACCCTGTGTGAAATTACCCGACCAGGTCTCACGGGAAAGCGTATGAATACCACAACATTACATGGACATTCCGCATGTCGTGAGTAGGCATTTTAGCGTTTTTTGCGTGTCATTTGGACGCCACGTAAATGTCCGCAGTTAGGTTTAGGCAAGAGAACTGCTAACTTAGGTTCAGGCAAGAAAACAACTTAGTTAGGGAAAGGGAAGACGTGAAAGTTGGGCTTTAAATAAGTAAGTAAACTTAGTAAAACACGTACGGAAACAATGTAACACAACTACAGAAAACACGTCACAAACGTCAATAAAAAACATGTAACAATTGCGTGACTCACTAACTTAACAAACAAAACAAAACAAGGGTCTCCAACGCGGATCTCCTGGTTAAAAGTCCGGTGTTTGATGGACCCATCCACCTCCCCACCCATCCACCATAAGTGGTCTTTCTCGCTTTTCATACTATGTCACTAACTCTTACCATAGCATTTATAGGAGGATACATTTACTCTGCAATCAGTGCAGGATACATGCCGTACAAATGACATGTGAAAATCAAGAAAGGTGTACTTATTGCATGTTAAACGCCTTGTGCATTATCGTGGCATTCATACGCCTTTTTGTGCGAACAGGCTGGAAAATACACACTTACATTGATCTGCTTTTCATATCTAACTCTCTATCTCTGTAAGGCATCTTAAGTATACTTTCTGAATTGTTGAAATTCCTCTTTACCTGAATTAAGCTCTTAATAGATGCACCAAGGAGAAGAGCAATCAATCTGTGTGGGTGCACACAGACATGTCAAGCTGTCTCGGGAACATTTTCAGCCAAACAGCTTCATGGGAGTTTGTATTATGCTAACTACTGTAATGAGAATAACACTAATTTGGTTTTCCCTTAATTTCCCCCCCTCACGCTCCCAGTTGGGTTTATTGTGCTGTATGTAAAAATTATGCTATCATCAAATGAATTACAGACTGATACAGTATTATCTGAAATCACTGCCATGGGTTTAATGATGCGCATTATAATTGTCAACAGATTTATTGTAAAAGCACCGTTCGACAGAACAGGTGACCATTTTGAAGACAGGCTCTTAATGACATCGACGGTGACACCGGGTGAATCCACGTATCACACAGTATCATCATCATATTGTGTTAGAGAAATAAAGACTAAACACTGACATTTTACAATATATAACCACATACTTTGAAAGGAATTGCATGGAATTTCAGTGTTATAGTTGGTGAAATGCTAATTTCGTAACATTCAGTCTCTCCAGGTTTTTGTGGGTTTTTTTTGGGATTGTTGTGGCTTAAAGCCTCGGCCACACCATGCAGGAACATCAGGAGCGGTTGCGTCCCCTGTTGTTTTGTATTTCGTCATCCGTGTTAACAGGTTAGAGCAGCCACACAGCCATCTCACGCACAGCTCTGCTGCATCTCTTCTAGAGATTTGATGTCTTGCCTATTGTTGACGCGAGCCGCGCGTGGTTCACAGCAACAACAGACAGTGAAAGTGATCTATTGACTGTATATTGACATCATATCAGCAACATTACTACAGTTTCAATATCTGTATGTATAGGAAATGTTACGGAGATGAAAAAAATAATTTAAAAATAAAAGCCTGAAGTGTTTTTTTCTGTGGACAGGATTCCTTCATTTCTTAACACAAGGCTTTTATTCTGAAATGTGTGCAGGACAGTATTGTAGAACATGCAGTGACTTGCCGAGCGCCATAAATGAATAAAGTATGGGGATTTAATTGCGATTATTACTATTATTTACAAATTATCAGACATTTCTTAACCTTTCTCTGTCCAAAATAAATATAAATGACTTTTTTAATGAAATGAAATGGCCATTATGAAAGGCAAACTATATGTAGAAAGAAAGGGCTTGCATCAGCAAAAACGCAGCTGGTCTGAACATCTGGCACGTGAATCACACAGCCGCCATGCGACGCAGGCCGCCACCGGTCTTCACAACCAGAAAGAAGGAGGAAGTGAGTGTTTTGACGTGGCCGGGGGGGACTGATACGATTGGTCAAATTTGCGGAAAAGTTGCGGTGATTGGACAAAATTCACAGACATTGGTTGAATTTATGTAAATTGTTGTGATCGCAACATCCCAACTTCCTGGAGGGACCGATCATTCATAGTAAATGACTACAGTAGATGATTAATACCAATGGCATACAAAAAACAAGGCAATTAGCTGTTTTTCAAACTTCATTAACATAATAATGATCTGCACAGAATTACTCATAAATGTGGAGAAAATTAACTGGAAATACGTTCTCCCAGTTCCACTAATCAAACAGAAAAGGAAAAAAAAAAATGAAGACACTGGTCTTTTTTTAGAATGTGACTGAGCGACTGCTGACAAAGCTTTTCATGTTTTATTGATCAAAGGAGCTATTGATAGACGGATGTGCTTCTCGCCACCTAATTAACTAATGGCATATATTGTGCTGCCAGACAACAACAGTCCCACATCATGCAAATGTGGAGCAACCTTTCATTCGCCTCATCAGAGCATCACATGGAGCCGACCCATTCATGCCTCTCTGGGGTGCTGCTTGTTATTGCCATCAGCAGCTGGTTTGCAAACAGAATGTTATCCAACAAACATCAGTGTTTCATCAAAGAGAACGGGAGCGACGCAGTCATATTTCACTGACTGACAGCATTGTGAATATTTAATTGAATATTTTATGTGTGTTTTCGAGAAGTTTATCAGATGTGACACAGACGGAGCAGAGGCCCTGTACTACGAAGCGACTTCAACATACCCAGGGTGTCTTGTCGTTACCTGGCTGAACTAACCCGAACAACTACGATCACGTTAAACTGTGCAATACGACTGTGGTTATCAACTCGGTAAATCAACCCAGGGTTTCCCAATCTGTCTATTAGCTCTTTCTTTGCAGTTTATGACCAATCACAAACACGGACGAGGCTACTGTCAGCGTTAACAACATATAATCAAGACTAAATGTTGAAGCTGCAAAATGCAGGAAGGACAGCTGGCAAAAGAAAAGAAATTGCTGATTTGTGAAAGCGTAAATTAACAGACTAATTTAATGCAATACTCAAAAGTGCGCCACCTTCTGGGGGGTGCTGGTTGCCCTCTAAAAAAAGTAAATAATGGTAATAATAATACAAAAATTTCGGTGGGTGCCCTTCCTCAAATGAACAAAGAAAGAAAGAAAAAAACTACACTTTGACCCCTGTAACTCCATTTCTCACTTTTCTCATCTGCCTGGCCACACTGTGGCTGTGCGCACTAAAGGGGGTTGGGAGGGTGCACCGTGCCGTGCGCTTTACAACAGACTGAGTACGGGTCAGGGCATAAGATCCCTAGACCGACAGATGTCAAGAGGCGCAGATATCTAGTATTTTCACATTTTATTTCTTCATAATGAAAAGGTCCACGCTTTCAGGTGCGCAAGTAAGAAAACGGAGAAAAGAGGGGGAGGAAAAGAAATCCTAATATAGACGTTTATTACCATTGACACTGACCATATTAGCAGACTCTCTTGATTCATTTGTCCATTGTGTTATACATTTAATTCGTCAGTATCTCCTTGAACAGCTGTTCTCAACCTCCGGGTCAATCCGTCCACAGGGGGTTGATCTAAAGGGGTCGTGTGATGATTACCGGGGTAGGAAATAAAATGATACAATGATAAATAAATAACCCTGACTTTGTCCAGCCCCAGGTTGTGCTACTCAGCACAGTGCTGCTGAGCAACCGATTTTCAAAAAGATATATTCCCAGCGATCTTTTGAAAAACCCTAAAGGTCATTTAACAACACATACCGCTGTTCTGAAGGTATTTCAAAGACTCCTCCAACTGTCTGGATGAAAAGATATTCCATCTGTTGCACGATAAAGACGTTTTTTGAAGTTGTGGCTGTATATCCCTCTGGTTTTGGTCTTAGTCATACTGCTGGAGTCACGGCGGAGAGAAGAGGTGGATGGTTGGTTGGTTGGACAAAGCACAAGAACTTGGACACCTGAAAGCGGCGTTCCTTTCTTGTGTCGCATGTGTTGTTAGACAGGGTTGATCAGTTCATCCAGTTCATCATGGAGTTAAGGCTCTGATATGGGTGTGGGAGATCTAACTGAGTTAAGATTTCCATGGAATTCCTTCACTGATAGGAATCTCAGTTAAAGGTCCAGTGTGTAGGATTTAGGCCCTTTTCAGAGCTGGCATTAACATGCGTCTTGGATGATCTGATCACAAGTCGATAGCTCTAAAACATCTGTTCACATCTGGCATTAGAATGCATTTCCACATGCGTCTTGAGTGACCGCTATATATATGCAAATAAATACGTAGTAAACACATGGCTAACACAGCAGACGTTGCAATGTAATATTACAGGAATGGCGGTAGTAATATCCTACATATTTTTGAATTTGGGTACATTTTATGAACATAACTATATAAGGTTACAGGCGGTACCCGGGTACCACCCTGCCGCCGATACGGCAACACCGACACATTGCCGATAGTATGATAATAATGCACTTCCCATGTCTAGTCTGATAGTCTGTAGATGCAACACAATCTCACAGCAGTTCATGAAAGAGTCACAAATTTTAATCTGTTAGATTTGTGTACATTGAAACGATTTTTCCTGTTTTTTCGTGACGCTCAGTTCAACTTTCAACAACGTATTTTTAGTATGTTTTCCTGCGAATGTCCAGCCACACGCACGTGTCAATTTCTGCTCTTTCAAAATAAAACTCCCTATGTCCCTAAATTAAGGGAAACACTACAATCCTTAGTTTCTGGTTATTATACACAAATGAAAATGTATGCCAGTGAATCTCCCTAATCGGTCTTTTCACATGTTGATAATACATTACATTGTAACTTACATGAATGGTTACAATAAGCCTTTGTCCGTCATCTATGAGTCTCCAGGTATAGGGAAGCTTTTAGGCAGTATTGTGGGTGTATTGGGAGCTTTGTGATGTACTGAAATATGTCCACGAGAGTACAAGTTGGCAGCCAAGAATACTGTCTGGTGATTGTTGGCAAAAAAACGAAAGTGTCACATGCAGTGCTAAGCAAAGACAACATAATTACCAGGTGCTAAAATCAGAGGTACAGCCATTATAGCTAACAGCCTGAAACCTTTCATTGTTTCTCCTCAATTATGAACCATTGCCGTACTGTACTATCTGCAGCCTGATTGGCTCAGGAGGCCACAAATGTGTTTCAGTGTCTGGAGAGAAAACACAAAGGATTCCCTGGTCTTATGTCCATTTTCTGTTTTAAGACCAGTGCACAATCTACATCTCGCTGTCAGAAATCAGAAAATGAAGTGTAGGTCAAAGCGCTTGATGGCTTTAACTTGGCTTTGACTTATATTCAACGCCTACACTAATGCAAGGTTGTGACATACAAAGGTGGACTATTTACATAAAAGCTGGAACACTGACCAACTCCATTCACCCTGTGGGTTGTTACAATTCACTTAACTACAAACAGTAGTTAAATCAATGTCAAAGTCTTGGGGAAATTATGGAAGCAAAGAAAGGCCATAAAGATTTTAATCTCACAAGCAACTGGATATGTCATTGTGTAATTTGATAACAATATAGATACCACTGAATTTAAACTATTGGAATATTTTACTTTGACTTGAGACAGGGTTGAAATTCTCTTTGGAATCAACAGTTTTTAAAATGGGATGAGTATTTTTTTTTTTTTTTTTTTTAATTTCGTCAGTCATTTTCAGATCTCAAAATGTGAATAAAGAAAAATAAAAAAAATAAAGTTCCTTAACTTTGGTGAATTTTAGACACTGATTAAATTAAAGACAAAAAATTCAAACTTGAACATGTGGGCTTATCTAAATTGCACAACTTGAAATGACCTGCTAAACATTTTAAAGAATTCAAAGCACATAGATTCGGACAGACGCCTTTCAGAGTAATGCATTTCAATGCCATATATTCAGTGGTATTAAAGTCCAACATGAGGTATTCAATAGTGCTTAAATTTCACAAATGCATACAAATAAATTAGGGCTGCCAAAGTTAACGCGATAATAGCACGTTAACGCAAATGTGTTTTAACGTCACTAAAAAATAAAAAACTATCATGGCCATTTCCAAACCAATTTTGACCTCTGACCTCAGGACGTGAATGAAAACAGGTTCTATGGGTACCCACGCGTCTTGTTTTGTGTTGTTAATTAATTTCCAATATGAAATATAAACATACATTTGCATAACGCAAGCATATTTGCCCACTCTGATGTTGATAAGAGTATTAAATGCTTGACAAATCTCCCTTTTAAGGTACATTTTGGACGGATAAAAAAAATTGTGATTAATTGCGATAATAACTATGGACAATCATGTGATTTATCACGATTAAATATTTTAATTGACAATTGACAGCTCTAAAATAAATACATCAAATACATGAAGTTGCTCAAGTTCAAATATTTTTTTGCTTCAATACAGAATGACCCTGAACACTAGACTGAAAAAATCAGGGCGAGGAGTATATATTTTTTGGTTGCGAGTTTGAAATCATTGTTGGGCGTGGCTACCAGTTCAACAAACCACGTCCAACAGTGATGTCAAGCTGCACTTAGTACATTTCTATGTCACTGCAGAGAGGTGGAAACTAATCCCTGAAAGTCAGTAAAAACAAGATTTCTAGTTGATATAAAGTTAACACTTTCAGCCACTGGTAACACACACACAGACAGACACACCCACTAACTTGTGAAGTACTGTGTTGAATGAGGCATTTTCACTGTTTTCACATGTCAGCATCAGAATGTGACAACTTCCCCTCATCATGTGTGATTAGCCCTGACAGGAAGCAGAGTCTGGTGGCTGGCTGTCACACTGAAGCACTTAGCAACTGAGATCAGGCCACAGGCGTTTAAATCTTTACTCACAAGTTAGCACCATTACTACAGAAAAACACAGCGAATCCATCCCAGTCTCAGCTTACACTCGATCCATAAATGTGACGGGACTTTAACCTTATACCATTTTGTTTCATTATTCACGGACAATAAATGGCCTTTTGGAGTTTGTAAATATGTGTTGACATTAATTACAAACTGTCTTGGTGACAAATGCATTGGCTTTCTGTGTGAGGGCTGTTCAAACATGATTTAAAACAGACCCTTTTGTTAAGTGATGCTTTTAAGGTTCCAGCACTAGACATATAATTCATCAAAAAATTGTTTGAAGTGCAACAGTCAAAACAACATAATAATGTAGATGTGATTTGCATATTATATTAGGACTGTCAAAGTCAACGCGAAAATAACGTGTTAAACGCAAATTTGTTTTAATGCCACTAATGTCTTTAACGCATTAACGCAACGTGGGATTTTTAGGTTGTAGCGGGCTCAG
This sequence comes from Helicolenus hilgendorfi, assembly GCA_916700815.1. Lineage (NCBI taxonomy): Eukaryota > Metazoa > Chordata > Actinopteri > Perciformes > Sebastidae > Helicolenus > Helicolenus hilgendorfi. The sequence continues at coordinate 12,971 of CAKALG010024094.1, forward strand.
TTTTAAAGCTAGAGTGAAGATACTGGTATCATAAGAAACTAGAAAAACCTAATGGATCCATTGGTGCCAACCATGTCATACTAAATTATTGCAAAGCAGGTTAAATAACGCTCCAAACTTGCGCTAAATTGTGGCAAGGTAAAACGGGCATGGCCATTATTCAAAGGGTTCCTTGACCTCTCACCTCAGTGGGCGGGACTTCGCCTCTCTATTGTGACAGTGATTCTGACATTTGCTGTCTTCAAATGGTCATGTCTAGAAGGGAGCCCACAAATTGTGAAATCTGATCTGAGTTCTGCAAAAACTTGCAAAAGCTCTCGCGAGACTCACTGCCCGATGACCTATCCTAACCATCACTATTTGAGATCAATGCCTAACCTTAACTATCTCGCGAGAGTTTCCCTAGTTGGCTGGCTCCCTTATAGCCACCACCCCTTGAAATAGGGTCGTGTTTACCTTGTTCACAAGAAGAGTCATGAACCTCCCCCTGTTGTGGTATTCACAACCTCGTAAAAAAATCTGTGGAAGTGCATTTTTTGGTGGATGGAAGTTAATATATTGCAATTTTTGTCATACAGAGTTCTTCATTGTAATTTATATATACTAGGGCTGTCAAAGTTAACATGATAATTCACACAAAATTGTTTTAACGCGACTAATATCTTTAATGCATTAACACAACTTGCGACTTTTAGCTTGTAGCAGTTTTAAAGCTAGAGCGAAGATACTGGCATCAAATGAAACCGAAGGACTCCATTGGTTAACATGTCATACTAGCTTGTCGCGAAAGACACTAAACAACACTCAAAACTCATGCTAATTTTTGGCGAGAAAAAACTGGCATAGCCATTTCCAAAGGGGTACGTTGACCTCTGACCTCAATATATGTGAATGAAAATGGGTTCTATGGGTACCCACGAGTCTCCCCTTTAGATCGGACATGCCCAAGTTATGATAATCACATGCAATCTTGGGGCAATTCATAGTCAAGTCAGCACACTGACACACTGACAGCTGTTGTTGCCTGTTGGGCTGCAGTATGCCATGTTATGATTTGAGCATGTTTTTTTATTTTCTGTACAATATTTGTCATCGTTTTGTGTTGTTGATTGATTTCCAATGATAAATATGTACATATATTTGCATAAAGCAACCATATTTGCCCACTCCCATGGTGATAAGAGTAATAAATGCTAAATAAATCTCCCTTTAAGGTACATTTTGAACAGATAAAAAATGTGCAATTAATTTGCGATTCATCACGATTGAATATTATTATGCCCTATTATTATATTTACTTGTGCAGTTTGGACCCAGAGGTTATTTGCCACGAGAAAAGAGAACAAAAGTGAGTGTGTGCCATGCGTAGAGATGATAAGAAAGAGGGGGTTACCATGTATTCATACTGTATGGGCTAACCTTTTAAAATGCCATCCTTTGTCATCAAGGACTGACCCTCTGCCACAGGAGAGCAGTGTCACCACTGCAACACCACCTACGTACATGAATGGTTCTTCTGCTGAAGGAGGCGACTGCACTTGAAGGTTTTCCATGAACTTCTTGAGTGATGGTTTAAACCAGAAAAAAAAGGCATAAATATTGTTGCAAAATAAAAAATTTTTGGAGAAACGGTGTAAAACTAATCCGCAGTCAGTTGATCTTTTTGCATGCGGATGAATATCGCTTTGTGTAAACAGGAAAGCGATAATGCACAGCGGCTTTGCGAGGCTGCATGATGCAAGATAAAATGGTCATATTAAGCTTGTTTTCAAAGTCTGTTTTTGGATGTAATCCAGCTAGTTTACCATTTACATCCCGCATGCATAAGTGAGTGCATTACAACCTGACAGGAGACAAACACGAGCTTCAGGCCAAGGCTCTTTATGTAAGCCTCATCCCCAAAACAGATTTTTTACAGCAACAAAGAATTTTTGGAATTTGAAATGTGTTATTACCCTTGCATACATAATGCATCCCCCCTCTTGTGTACTTGTCACGGGCTGAAATATTCCAGCTTGTGTTCGGCACTGCAGGGCTCAACTTACACAGTCAATTACTGTATGCGGCTTCATCATATATCTTGCATGCAAATGAGACTATAAATACACCGACTCATCTCTCGGATGCATCACCCTGTCAGGGTGTTAAACAGTGCGCTGTGACACACTATAGGTCTCTCTCTCTCTGTCTCGCAGCGCTTCACAATGTCTCAATCGTACGCTGTAAAACGTGCAAACTTAGTTTTTCTTTCATGCGATGTCAGAATTTCTGCCCTCTGCAAAAAAAGGCAAGTGAAGTTAAGGAAAAAAGGATTTAAAGTTTTAACGGCACATATTTTTTACCCAGAGAAATAATAAGCACAGGACTGACACCCTGCCGTCAGGAAATGCAAGGGAGGAACGCAGCAGCTACAAACAAAGGGTGCGTTTTTGTCCTTTTTAACTGGTTTGTTGGGAAAATAAACTTTATTTTAGCTATTTATGGATAGGATTAAAAATATCTCTATTATACCGTGTCTGTCTACTTTTAATATTTATGTTAAATTGTAATGCAATAGTTAAGGGGAAAAACACAGGAGCTCATATATACAATGTTGTGACTAATCACAAATGAATCATTAATTATTGATGTGTTCAAAATGTACCTTAAAGGGGGATAAAAACAGACACCAAAAATTCAGACACTGTTGCAAAAATTGCGTTTATTACTGTAAATTACTGTATTTTTGCTTTGCACATGATAATGTACATTGAGTGGTATATGCTACAAATACATTGGTCCCATCCCAGCAGAACTTTGGGTAAAAATCGTATTATTTTCAGATTCACAGACATTCATCTCCTATTATTGCTCATTGTAATTATAAATATTTTCAGATATGCAGTTTGACCGTTCGGCATCCCGACACCCAAAACATGCTGCTTTTACAGCACACCCCTCCATCCATCGGCCCTGCACAGAGACTGGTTGCCACTGCTAAGCACCGTGATCATGATTAAATGGCTGGTGGTTTGGGCCGGGGTACACGGTTAATTCTTTTTCAAGCAGATTTTGCTCAAACACAGATGAATTATGTAGCCCACGGTAAGGCCCACTGAAGCGATCCACCAGCTGTGTCAACGATGCTGCAGAGCTAAAGATAGAGCCAACAACGGGTCAGGTTCACCTCCCCTGCACGGAGCCTAAAGTGTTGTAAAAACACAGTAGGTTCAACACAAAGGAGGCTGGAAGAGCGTGTTGAATGGCTCGCTGAGGTGTCAACCCTGTCGCAGAACATGAGATATATATAGCAGAAAGCAATGTAATGCTGAACGTATGCATGTACATGTGGAAGCAGTGTTGTGTATTGTTAAAGAATGTATGACAATGTTGCACTGTGAAAAAAAGCTGTTTAAGTGGGTGAGACAATGTGTTAGCGTGTGCAGTGGTGTGTGAGTGCATGATTAAAATCAGAAGAGGAAGAAAAGGAAAGTGCCACAGTGACAACGTTTAAATGCAAAAAATACGTTTTTTGCCTTTATTCCAAAAAATGGCAATATTCCTTCTAAGCTGTTTGTATAGCTAATGAAAATGAATATAACACTAATATTCATGTTTACATGCAGCCGTGCATACTCCGATTATTGTAACCAGTGGCGGATTTGTTCAACCGTGCCAACACAGCCTCCGTCTTTCATTCCTACAACCGCCTTCTTGAAAAAAAGTTTGCTGTTGCGATATTTGCTTATATCCAAAAAACTATTGATATCCAACTCTTTCATAATGTTTAAAAGTAGGTGTCCTTCCGACCAGATATGTGGGCTTTTCTTTTGGCAATGCTTCTCTGCAAACTGTCAGCTAGTTAGTTTAAACCGGTGTCACGGGAAGGCATACAAATAACACGACATTGCATTCCGCATGCCATGAGTACGCATTTTAGTGTTTTGGCGTGTCATTTGTACACAACGAAAACGTCCGCAGTTAGGTTCAGCTGATCAAAAATATGTGACCATTGTTTGTCACATGACGAACGTCACTATCGTAACAAATCACCGGTCAACAACGGTCTCGACCTCGGGTCTCCTGGTTAAAAGTCTGTTTCTTCGACCCATCCACCTCCTCACACGCCCACCATAATTGGTCGTTCTCGCTTTTATACGACTTCACTAACTCTTACCGTAGCATTTATACTTGGATGAGTTTACATTGCAGTCAGTACAGGACACATGGAGTACAAATGACATAAAGAAATGAAGAAAGGCATACTTATTATACGCTAAACGCCTTGCGCGTTATCATGGCATTTATACACCTTTTTGTGCGAACAGGCAAGAGGCCGTGTGTCGCAAAGTGGCGCAAAAACCCCAATTGAGACGCATATTCTGGATGCGCAGTATACGTCCAAATAATGCTCCTAAAACGTAAATAGTATTGGCATACCCCACATGTTTTAATCGGGAAATGCTCCATTTGGAATAAGGCCTGGAATATTGTCATATTCAGAATAACAGTGGAATATTAGTGTGCATTTAAACGTAGTCAATGTTTGTTTTGTAGCTTTGCTAAAGTTTGCTCTAAAATATATTTCTTCTTCCCTGCAAACTCAGACTATTCTCATCCAACTAGCACATCTCATGTTTGCACCACAGCAAGGATACAAGATGTGCTCTCACAGCTAAACTATGAGAATTACTATTGTGCGAAAAAAAAAAAAAAAAGCCAGCACTTTGATGTCTGCACACGCCGTACTGTTTGTGTGATGTCGTCTTTTACATCAGGCCCAAATAGCGTAAGGTGACTTTAGGGAGCGCTGCTTTCTTTGAAGACGTCGTTCATTTAGCATTCAAAGGGACAGCCCCGGTCCAACCGCCCAGTGCTCGGATCAAAACATCGCCAACAGCAGGGCAGAGGGACGTGTGCAGCATTCTCTCTGACCTTCAGTCTTTGAGGCGCCTCATTTGCAGCTCAGGTGTGATGCGCAAATCCCTTCAGATAGATAATGTCATGGGTACACTCGGCAACCTGTCATGTTATTATGACAGGTCTGTTTGCAGAGAGAGATTGGCTCTGATTCGGAAGGACAGTACAGCAGCTCTTTGATGCTCCAGATCCATGGTGGTAATAATGCTATGAAGGAGTATGTATGTAGGCAGTGCAGAGACTTGTGAAAGACAAGACAAAGTCAATGGAAACTCTTTCCCCGCCCCTTAAATGCTGCAAGTGTACCGCTGACTAACCTTATGACTCATTCTGTGAAATCTCTCTGTTGAGTTAAAAAGTTAAAGAGGCACTCTGATGATTTTTTATGTCAAAGCCAATTTAGTAGTCATGGTTAGTACTGCTCAGCCTGGGAAAAACAGTTCTCTGATGTCTTCTGTGGGTCTGGAGGAGTTTTGTCGAGTTTTATCAACCGGGTATTTTGGATTGGGGACTTTTAACAGAAAGTCTGCATTGCAATTATGGGAGTTTTCCAGACACGGAGAGTCAAATTTAGACTACTAAGTTGCATTATGGGAAGTGTAGGTTTCAGTTTGCATCCAATATTCCACACCAACATGCTATTTATTACGCTAAAACAGCATGTGAGGTATTTTAGTATGTCCGAAACCTTAGTATGACACCAATAGTACACAAATTGCATACTATTTCCGGTGGAATGTTACAGTATGCAACGCTGACACTATGGCGGCATAAATACCCCACAATGCAATAGTGACAACAACTTTCATAACGGATATTGACGGACACCTCTGTAACATCAGTAACGCTTCAATATAACTGTAAGTATAAGATTTCACTTTGAATTAGTTTAAAATATATATAACACCTACTTTGATTCTCAGAAACCATTGTGTTTTATACATATTATATTATATTACATAGATATATTGGCCTGGCGGATTAATTCATATAGTCTACAACTGTAGATAGTAAATAAAAACTGTTTATTTTACATTATATACATACAGGGAAAACATTTTAGCTGAAAAGTAGGTAATATAGTGTCATTTGGAATAAATTACAATAGAACCGGATCTCATCTGAACATTTTTTTCCCCCCAGCACAACATAAATAATAATGAGTAATGTAATCATCATTCATGGAAATACTAGATTGTTTTTCCTCCTGAAGAAAAACAAGTAATGAAAATGACTAATTGAATATTGATAGAATGAAGTCTGTTATGACACATTGTACTCAAGCGCTTGGCAGATTTAATGGACACAAACATAATAATAATTTCAAAGCCTGCAATTTAATGGAATGAATCATGTGTATCTGTGCATGAGGAAGTAGCCGGTATGTTCTATACATCCAGTATCTGGCCAGAGATACCCAGAACACCAGATGTAAGACAAGTTTGTGAAATGTAAACGGTGCTTCCTTAAAGGTACAGTGTGTAGGATTTGCCGTCATCTTGTGGTGTGGTTGCAGATTGCAACCAACTGAATACCCCTATGCTAACTCCTCAATTTCCAAGACTGCGGTAACGTGAGCGGCCGAGTGCAAAACCGTGGTAACGCAGTTCACCTTGGGAGCAACGGAAGTCAGACTGCGGCTGGCGGTACCACGGTTTTGCACTCGGTGTCAGAGGTAATGTAAAAACGTGAAAGCCTCTCTCTAGAGCCAGTGTTTAGTTTGTCTGAACTGGGCTACTGTAGAAACACGGCGGAGAAACATGGCGGATACCGTAAAGAGGACCCGTTCCCTATGTAGATAACGAAAACACAACCATTCTTAGTCTCAGATGATTAAACACTAATGAAAATGTAGTCATGAATATTCTATTCAATTCCTGCTAATAGATCCCCTGAAATGCTACTACACACGGCTCCTTTTAAAAGCAATATGAGTTTGCATTTGGATCTGGGTTCCACTAATCAACCACCATTCCCTTGCTTATTTTAAATGCATGTTGCACTCGGTAACTAATACGCAGGACAGTAAATACGATCTAATTGTAGAGGAACACAGCTCTCTCCTTGTAAAAGTCCAGTCGTGGCTTTGGTTTGGGATCAGATGTGTTCTCCGCGGTTGAGATCAGATGACTAACAAGACTTCAATTTATCATCTGAAGCAACAGTGTGTGTTTGTTATGCAGCTGATGTTCTCCGTCTCATACGGCAACCTAATTAATGTCCTGCTGACGTCTGTGTGCATATACATCTGTGTTAGGTTTACAGTCTATATTATATTGGCATGTATATAGACGTGTTATTCACTGCGACTCCTGATACTGCTGCTGTATTCTTGCAAATGAATCCTTAATAGAATCCAGGCCCCCGACTGAAGGGTTTGTTGGCTGCGCGGTCTTGCCCATAATTAAAAGACTGTAAACACTGGACGCACGTAGGTTAAACACTCTGAATTTAAAACGATTTATTGGCGCCCTCCGTCCGCCTTGATTGACTCTTTAAAGAGTACATAAATGACAGGGTGCATTCTTGATTAATGACTCTGACACAACTTCTTTCGAATAAAGTGTTCAGAGACCACACAGCTTCATTAATTTCCTTTTTAGGCACTCGCGTCTTATTTCACTCTGCTTGTTGTACATCAAGAATCTGACAGCCACAGCAGAGGTATCGTAGCATTTTGGGTGTGAAATAAAAACAGATGAATGTACTGTATGTATCATAAAGTTAACCCCTTAGTGGTGGTGTACATGATCTGAAAAGCTGGGAACCTGAAGATTCATTTTGAGATGCAGCTCAGCACAGTTGTTTTAGTCATTAATAAGAGTGTAGAACGTTCTGATAGAAGTATATGATGGCCAGTCCCGTGCTGTATTATGTCTCATAAGTTGTTGCAGCAATGTTTGGGTTGATACCATTTGTTACAAAGATTGGGTGCCGATTTTGACAATTTTTTTACCACTCGAGAATTGAAATGATCAACAATCCCTCCAAAATATCACATTAAGACACCAAGACCTTGAGGAACACCATAGAAAAAGCCATGCTGTGATTTGGAATCAAAAACCTTTCACATTTGGAGATTTCTGCGAGAATTGCATTTTTCAGTGATAGGATGGCGAGCACTTCTGTTGTGGAAACTGCTCAGAAACCCCCTTATTGTAAATCTACCTAGGAAAACTATCCATCATCTGAATGCTCTAGGGTGTGATTATCCTAGAGGTCAATACAGGTCATTTTATACAGTGAATCAACTTTTAAACATGGTCTCACTGCAATGAAATGGCTACTATGGGGATAACCAATTTGCGCATGCAGAAATATTCAATTTATACTGCATGCAAACTGCACGTGATTATCATTAAGTGGGCATGTCTGTAAAGGGGAGACTCGTGGGTACCCATAGAACCCATTTTCATTCACATATCTTGAGTTCAGAGCTCAAGGAACCCCTTTGAAAATTGCTATGGCAGTTTTTCTTCGATAAAATTGAGCGTAACTTCGTAGCGTTGTTTAGTGTTTTTCTTGCAGAAACCTCCAAATGTCAAAAGTTTTTGATACCAAATCACAGCATGACTTTTTTTATAGTGTTCCTTAAGGTATTGGTGTCTTAATGTGGTATTTTGGAGGGATTATTGATCATTTTTATCAATTCTCAAGAGGTAAAAAATGATTAAATTTAGCACCAAATCTGTGTAACAAATGGTATCAACCCAAAACTTATATCAACATGTTCTATACTCTTATACATTTTTACAATTTATTTTAATTAATTTATTAATACATTTTACTTCTAATTAATGAATAGAATAACTTGACACACAGCTGCACCTCAAATTAATCTTCAGGTTTCCAGCTTTCAGATGATGTGCATATCATCTACTGTTGACTTCTTATCTACCCCTGAACATCCCCATGTTCCCCACCCTCTAAAAAAAGAGTCCGTAATGGTAGGGGTTAAAGGGTGGATGATCCTGAAAAGTAAAAAAAAAGTGAACAGGGTGCTCACACGGAGAAAACCTTTCTCAGTGTTTCCCCCTTGTTACATCAACCATAATCTAGAGTGACAGCTGTTTGATGACCTACGCGACACGCAACAGCAGCGTCTCAATTACACAGCGTGAAATTGTAACTGTCTGAATTCTGGTTGAACTTTTACAGCTTCATGCCAATTTGCACTCAAACAGCGTTAAGCCCACCACAAGGCAGTGTGGGCACTCAGGCTGCTGTAGGTGGAGGAGCCGCTCGCAGGCTCGGGAATCTCGTTAAGCATATTGTGTTGCCAGAATCAAAGCAGAGGTGTACTTGGCAGCGGCTAACCGCTACAACCATGGAAGTCAGGAAATCTCCGTGGCTTAGTAACACCCCGCATTGCAGAGAGAGAGAGCTTGTCAATGGGATTTTGGGAGGATATTCTGTAGCTTGTCACAGAGGCAGAAATCACATGACATAACAACAGGAATGGTTTGACGTCTTGTTGTTTTTTCAACCTGTTCGGTTTATTCTCGTTTAGAGATCAGAAAAGTCTGTTTTTGGGACAGTTTGTACACATGAAGGCTTTTTTTTTTTTTTGTTCAGTCTTACCAACACATGGACTTATTTCTTCACGTCGGTCATTAATCTTGTGAGTTGCTAGTCAGTGAAGTTACCGTCAACCATGACCTTCCTAACACTACCTAAGTGGTTGTATTGCGGCGGTATTTGATGAGTTGAGAGCGAAAATATGTTGGTTATTGTGATAAAACACAGGCACAAAGTCAATATCTACACCCGTGCTGACGATGGAAGTTAAGAGTTAGAGCAGATAAACACCCATCCATACCTTAAATTTAAATACACCACAGGGAAAACTCTTTGCATACAAAAGTTATTGCTCTTTTTGTTCTGTTTGTGCTGCTTACTGCATTGTTAAGTAATATTTGTATTAATATTTTAGACAAATAGTTTCAGACCCTTTAAATAAGCTGCCCATCCATGATGGTACGGGCTGGTTTTTAATGGGAGAAAGTGCAAACAACAGATATCAAGCAATCTGCTTTTTCTTTATGCTAGACCGCTGCGACACAGCGCTTATTATCCAGTAGTATCACACTGACACGATTTAATTTGGTGTCTCTTGTCCATTGCCACAAGACTGCAGCGTCTTCTCTGTCAACCAGTCGGATTCTGTGTCATTTGGTGTTCTGCCCCGACCGTCTGATTTGGCAAAGACAGACGTCTGGCAGATACAGACCTTGAAAAGAGCCTTGTTTAGCTAGAAAGATGCGTTGTTCTGTAAAGAGAGCACTAATTGCATCGAAACTTCAAAATTGCTTTTGTTTATTCACCTCGGTCGGCGCCGCCTGGAGCCAGAACACATTGGGTTTTTTTTACCAAAATAAACATTATGAAACCTTATTGTGTATACCTTTCTCCCTCTGAGTGCTTTTTATCTTCAGCCACTAGGATGAGAAACAGCAGTGGGGTTTTGGGAGGACATGTGCTCTAACATGGTCGCAGAATTTTAATGGGGAGATGTATTAATGCTGTATTATTAGACACCAGCTCTGTCCTAAAAAAACTAACCAACATAGAAACAGTTTTTGTCAGAGTTTTTCCTTTGAAACCTTGCCTGAAAAACATCATGGATATGAATCTGTGCCTGTGTCCTTATTTTTATATTTACTCCAAACTGATTTATTATCCTTTAATTCTAGAGACTGAAATCAAAGATTCAGAAAGGTATGATTACCAACCCAAAAGCCCCAAAAGATTATTTTTTTCTGCTCCTTCCTGCACTCTAAAGCGCATTTAAAATGTTTGATGTTTTAATTCCACTTTGTTCATGGCAAGCCATATGCTCCTGGTAACAGATGCATGACAGGCCAAATCAAAAAGAGTTATTTTTACTTTAAATGTCATGAATTTCTCTATACAATGCCTTGAAATTGCAAAGGCCCATAGTTTGTTTTGCAGAAAATCTTTAACACTTAAAATCATTCCTTTCTTCTTCTTCTTCTTCTTCTTCTTCTTCTTCTTCTTCTTCTTCTTCTTCTTCTTCTTCTTCTTCTTCTTCTTCTTTCCTATGTTTTTTTTTATGTTCATATAACATTGCAGCTTGCATGTTATTGTGATATGAACCATCACCCATGACGTCCTTTCACTAACTTGTCCTACGGTGCCTCTTCCTTCTATAGGTGATCTGAGAGATCAAATGTGACAACTATCAAGAAGAGGTGTTGTACCAATCAGACCCCACCTTCTTGACATGAATCATTATGTGTTTGGATACCTGACCTGACCAATCGACTGTTCCTGTTCCTTGTTACTGTGAGTACACAAAGTCAGCTTTCACTTCAACTGGTTTTCGTAAATGTCATGTTTATGAGAAACCCCACATAGATTTCTCTTGACAATTTCTTGGCCATGTGCTGTATACAAGTAACTGGATTTCTAATGGACTTCCTACAAGTATGTGCTTGACAAAGACTTCAGACAGGGAAAATTAACACTGACAGCAATGCTGGGTAATGAAAAATGATTACATGTACGTTCTTGGTATAGAAAAATTCAAAGTCAGACTAAAACTGACACAAAGTAGCCTCTCTAAGTCTAAATAACCGAGTTTCTCTCACTGTATTGTCAGCCCTCCAACATGCAATATGCTTATGCTATTCAAATTAAGGCCGGGTTGGAGAATGCGAACATAGATTTTAAAGTATCTGTGTGCGGTGATGCAGACATATTGTCCCACTTTGTAACCTGATTTTTCTGAGTAATCTTGTTACTTATACGGTTGTATGTATGTTTACATGCTTAAATGTTCTAAAAAATGTTTTTTTTTTATTTTACCGGCTGTGCTGCTGAAGCTCTTTTCACCCTCTTTCTGAAATGATCTATTTGAGCTCCTAACTCTTCGGACTACGCTCGAGCTCCGCTCTAAATAGGTTTGTTTGAGGGTGTGCCAAACTAGCCGCTAGGCAGGTATTATGCAAATACATTACTTGGTAATATCACCACGTTACAGAAGAAAAGGTGGGACTTCAAGCAAGACGTTTCAGGCAGTTCAGGAGCAGGAACTCTCTCTGGTGTGGACTTTGGGCTTTGTAACTTTGCAGACCTTTTGCATGCACACAAACTATGTAACACACTATAGGAAAGGGAAAAAGCACAAAAGAATATTAGGTACCCTTTAAAGGTTTATCATGAGCTTGGATTGGAGTTATAGGCAATAAACACAATTTACATAAAATTTATGAAAATAACAGGACACTGACAGCTATGAAAAGGTCACCTGGAGAGCTGTATATTATACCATGTTGAAACACACTGTGCAATGGATAAATTTCTTTTCATTTCCAGTATTAAAATGTCAAGGTTTTCACCATATCATCATCCGTGATGGATGTTGCTAATGACTGAGAGCTGGAATATAGAGATGTGCAAACAGAACTGACAGAAAGGCGAGAAAAAGCCGCAATTACAAATCCGTCTGCTACTTCAGCACCACGGACAGCGCCATTCATTAATACACGGTGTATGATAAGCATCATACACCGTTCGTAGCAATACCTACGGAACGTAAATGCACCGTAATTTGTGTATATTCCACAAAATCATTTTATATGTAATCCACGGAATTGTGAGCAAGGAAGTATAGAGCGTGGCAAACGCCGTTTAGGGAAGAAGACGGGGTGGATGGGTCGGTCATAATACACCGGACTTTCGCCCATGAGACCACTGTTTGTATCCCGTGTGAAACCACCAGTCAACATTGATTTATTGGTCAATTTTTCCATGTGGCGTAACTTAACTACCATCTTTTCCGAAATCTAGTTTTGTTGCCTAATCCAAACCAAGTAGTTTTGTTGCCTAATCCAAACCAAGTAGTTTTGTTGCCTAAGCCTAACCAAGTGGTTTTGTTGCCTAATGCTAACCAAGTGGTTTTGTTGCCTAATGCTAACCAAGTAGTTTTTTTGCCTAAGCCTAACCGCGTTGATCTTTTCCTAAACCTAACTAAGTAGTTTTGTTGCCTAGATCTAATTCCTTCCTGTGAAGACTGGACTTTATTTTGGAAAGACTGGAGTGTAAATTGACGCTGGAAAACACACAAAAAATAAGGAACACATTTTCACAACATGTACTAACTGTTGTATGAGAATACGTTACTCTCTGCTATTAGGGGGTGGGGAGGGAGGATGGAAGGTTAACAAGGAGGATGCATTTTGGTTATTTTGCCAACAAGGAGGATGACTCCCTTCATATCGCTACTGGGTATGAATGTTCTCTTGCTCATGTTGCTGTAAAGTTTAATCAAACTGAAAGACAAGCACAAAGTAGCTGTTTTGGCCAGCACTTTGACATTTAGTTGAGACATTACTAACCTACAACAGATCGCTAGTCTTACATTGGATAAACCTACAGTGAATGCTTAAAGTTAGCGTGTAGCACTGGAGCTTATGGTTAACTGGGCATGTATTGATGAATAGGGACTTCATACTTAGCAATGAAGGAAAATCTCATCCAAACTTGTTATCCCCTTAAGACAAAACATGTCAAATTTTCTTTTCACACAAATGTGACATTCTTCACCAAATCTTCTTAAACCCATTCTGTCACATATCTCCAGTCAGCATTCGGCGCTGGCTGCACCACAATGATTGGATGATATAAATCACTTCAACAGGACAAACGCTCAGCAAAACCCAGAGCGTTCTGATTTACTTAAGTTGGATTAGAGTCTTAAGCTATCTCCCCCCCAAACTCCTCTCTTCTTTTCTCATTCCATCATTCTCCCTTTCTCTGAGAAAATTGGCATCATTTACTGCTGTCACTGCAGAGCTCATTGTCGCCCATTATCCCAGGGACAAAGCTGCCGTGACATTGAGTTAATCCGTGCTTGTTTCAATTTTGCTTTCAGGGGAAGAAAACAGATAAGGAGTTCAGGTAAGTGATGGCAAGGAGGCGCCATACCCCCGGCAAAATGCACTAAAATGATTGAAATAAAAGCGCAATCTGCCAGGCAAATTGGGTTGATTTCCCCAAAAATGTCAGAGACGTGTTTGACGGTGTGCGTGCGAGGCTTTTCTCTCTGGGACTGATGGAACTGTCTTCTAAAGACTAAAAATTGCTTGCCAGAATGGCAGGCACACATACTGTAAAAAGGCAACGGCAGTTAGACTAAAAGGAACATTTTATGAAATCTAGGGCAAGGAAACTAGTGTAGGCAGAGACCTCCTCCGTCAACAACATCTCCGCAATCATCATCACCATGAGACATAAGGTAACGATAACACACTGCAGTAAAACCACAGTCTTTTGGATGGATAACTGTCTGCAAACTATATGCGATGGCCTGCTGACAAGTGAAATGTCATGTGTAAAGCTCATTGTCTTAGATGAAGCTCTTTCCAGGAGTCTAATTATAGCAAGTCATGTGCATGTCATATGGTCTATTGTGAACCTAGACTAAGCTTACTTAATTGCATCCACTGAATATAGATAAGAGACCAACATTGGCTGGGAGAGAGAAGAGACAGAAAGTTGATCCAAATATGTCTGCCAAGTAAAGCCACATTTCCATTGTCTCTCCTACCCATTCCAAAAAAGATGGTGTAGGCTACACTATGCAGTTTTATCAAGGGTTTTTTCGGTGCTAGTCCCATATTAGGAAGACATTTTATCCCTTGGCTGCATCGATTTTGACCTTGCCTGTCTCTAACAAGGCCCCTTAACTTTATGAAAATGCTTTTCATCACTAAAGTGCTGCTTTAAGGCAGCCAAATCAATAATCAGAGCAATCTGAATCAATTTGTTTCAATGGAATTTCCGACATCTGGATTTGATTTTGGGGGCGAAGTAATCTTTTGTGTTGATTTTAACTTCAGACTATCTTGACAGTGCTAACCTTTGAGGAAACGGACACACATAGAGTCCAAAATGGAGGAAGCTTCTCTTCCACTTTTATTCATCCCTTCGCTGTTGAAGTTAAAACTGATCCACAAAAGAGGTTTTTAGAAAGTGCTGTGGCAGGAGTCTATATTAGTGAGATCATGCAATTCATACAAAATGAAACACAATCATTCTTTTACAATTGAAAGTAGCACCATGCTCGTGTCGATACACATTATAGACTTACTTAGCCTGGTTTGACCAGTATTATGGCTAACAGTGTTGTAGTCAAGACCACCTAAACCGAGACCAAGTCAAGACCAAGACCAGAGAGTATTAAGACTGAGACAAGACTTTGAGGGGTTGTGACCAAGTCAAGACCAAGACCATTGGAGGGCGAGATCGAGATGAGACTAAGACTTTGAGAGGTTGAGACCAAGTCGAGACAGAGACCAAAGTAGGGCGAGGCCAAGTCAAGACCAAGACCATGGCAGGGCTAGACCAAGTCAAGACCAAGACCAAAGCAGGGCAAGACCGAGACAAGACCAAGACTTTGAGTTTAGATCGAGACCAAAGCAGGGTGAAATCGAGTTAAGACCAAGACCATGGCAGAGCGAGACAGAGTCATGACCAAGACCAGAGTGTATCGAGATAGAGACAAGACCAAGACTTTGAGGGGTTTAGACCAAGTCAACACCAAAACCATGGAAGGGCGAGACCGAGTCAAGACCAAGACCAGACCAGTGCGAGTCCGATTTTGAGTACTACAAAATTGATGGCTAATGTTAGTTAAATTCAGATATGCAATATATTGCTGTGGCAACTGACGCTACAGAGACAGAGTTTATTGACTTTATGACTCTTCTGTTGGGTTACGGTTATACTACCATTTAGAATTCACCAGTGTTTCAGTAAGTGTCACTATTAAACAAAAGTTAGATCACTTTAAATAAATTGAGTGAACTTGTTGTCCTGTTAGCGATTGAGTTAGCGACAAGCTTAGCTAACTGCAGCCAGCTTGGAGAGCTAGCCTACATATGATTGTGACTGACTAGTGCTAGCATGTTCCCAGCTTGCTAGTATGTTAGTGGTTATTTCGCTAGCTTCTGCAGTTTGCCAACTAGCCCTGTGAGTAGTCAGTATGACACCAAGCCTCTAGCACCGGCTATTTCTGGAGGACACTTGGATGACCTTCGACATGCAACTCTCTGGTGTTCACATGATACAGATCATTAGTAGAAATGCAGCCTCAACTTTGATACAGAGATAGTCAGTACTGAAAGATAAATCTCGCAACTGGATGTTGGAGAATTCGCCACATGAGAGCAATACAGAGATAGCAGTCAAAGCAGTGAATGGAACCTAATAAACAAGACAAATATGTCACAGTTATTGGTCCTTAATACTGAAGTCTGGCTCCCAAAAATATCTGTACCCATCTGTCCCATCTGCTATGATGGGAATAGCAAAGCAGTAAAGGGCCTCTTGATAGCATATTATTGGAAAATTAAGCAATTAACTAGAAATAGTTTCATAAAGTGCTCGAAGGTCACTTAATGTTTGTGCTGAAAAATTAATGATGAACATTTGCGGTGCTGAGAAGACGTGTCACGTTTGTCAAACCTGGGAATTGCCTTCCTCCTCTGTCCCATCTCGACGGGATATCAAAAAAAGATGATAGCGAGTTAATTTCACAGCGCAATCTATTGATTGCACTTGTCAGCTTTTACAATCTGGCTTCATCTATCGGTCGGCACTCCCTCCGTCTCGCGGAAGAGGTTCCTGGGAGCTGAGGTGAGCCCGTCCTCTGCCTGAC
>CAKALG010024100.1:0-12928 GCA_916700815.1 Helicolenus hilgendorfi
TTTATCTCTGTGGAAAATATCTGATGTTTGGTTCCCACTTCTAACAAGGCTTGTGAGCCAATAGTTAAACGACGTTGGTATCACGTGGTATCTCTGGGTCGTCAGTTACTGTGGAAAAAATGGATAAATGGCTGAGATTGACGGTAAGTGCCTGGCAACGACTTGTTGTGAAGTGAATGCAATGGAACGGGGAGGGAGAATATGACATCTAGTGGCTGAATGTTATCAATGTTACCTATAGCACCTTTAAGTTAGATAAGATATAGTCAGTAAGTAAGTATGGTGAACTTGTTATAGCAAACAGTTGCTTATTTACACAACCAGCAGTTACAGAACAACATCATCACTCATTTGGAGTCGTGTTTTTGGTCTCTACCTACTCCTGAGGGAAATATCTTTATCTTTGTCTCTTTAGCTGCTAAATGTTCCAATATCTTCACCAGCAAGTCACTAACTGTGTCTGTCTGCTGAGCAGGTGCTGAGCAGGTGGTGTACTGTTGGTTTTTAGAGCTTTTTCCCTGAAAGCAGCTGCCTGCTGCGGCAGAAAATTACACAATGAGAGTGAACCAAAACAGTGAAGTTAAAAACAATGATCGAAAAATCAATTAATCAAGCAATAATAAAAAAAAAAAAAGAATTAAAAGCTACTTTAAAGACTAGAAAGGCCTGGTGTTACTTTGTGTGTTGTATTGTTTTACCATGATCTTAAATTTAAAATAATGGAATAGATGAGTGAATGAATGCTGATGTGACACAGCTGGACACGAAGCAACAAAACAACATGAAGGTGTGAGCCAGAAAGAACCAGAAAGCAGCTTATTTATGAAGTGAACACAACTTGTTCTGTCACACCAAGATGATGATTCATATAAATGTGTTTCCATCGACCTCACCTCCTTGAGCTTTTTGGCCCACGGTTTCTGGGCCTTCTTGAAGCCTTCGTCCGCCTCCTTGGCCTCTTTGAAGCCTCCGATCATTTGCTTGTGATAGGCTTCCTTCTGCCAGTTCTTCACTTTCTCCACGTCCTCGTTCATCAGGTTGTTCTTCACGTCTTGGTGCAGCTCACTCACCTTCTCCGCCTCGGTCATCACAGCCAGCCAGGCTCTCTCCACAGTGCCGTACTGTGGGCCTAGGGGTCGGACAAATTCATTCATTACACATAAAATATTTAGTGCAATAACACGCAGCCAAATATTACCAGAGTGCAAACATCAAACTGTGTAGACGGAGCATTGGCAAATTGAAAGACAGCGTTAAGCACATTCATTTGTTGAGCTATTCATGTAATTGACCCCGTCCCACATTCTGCTGACCTTTCTCAATGAGCTGTCTCCATCTCTTGGACCACGCTGTTAGCTGATCACCGTAGGATTTTTCAATCTTGGCACGTTCCTGCAGGCAGCCCATGAGGTCATTGCAGAGCCGATGGCCGTCATCAACTCTCTTGACAGCACGTTTGTAGTTCCCCACCTGACAACAGAGAGACAAAGAGGTTCAAGGAACAGAAAGCAAATCTGTCTTTTATATATATATCACAGAAGAAAACAATACATCAAAGTGTATCTTTATAGATCAGTTGGACACCAAGCACCACCAGCCAGAGCAAACTTTCTCATTTTACAGCCAAACAGTACACTACAAGATGTTTCTGAAAACATTTGAGGAGAGAAATCGACATTACAGCAACAGAATACTGATTCATATTTGATCAGTGCTGCCTAGTTCGACAGTTTGAGCGGAGTACACAAGCAGTGATTGACAGCTGCATTACAGACTCCTTGGCTCTGATTGGTCGTTCGCGGTGGAATCTTGAAAATGCCGTTAGGAGCACTACAAGGAGGCAGAAGAACCTGATTTTTTCAGAGATTATCTGTCTCTTATGAACCGGCTTTGTTGAATACTTGATTCTGATTGGTCAATCACAACGTTCTACGGTTTTGTTATTTCTTTATAGCAGACCGTTGCTATCTATAACAGACCATTGAGGACCATTTTTGTGTCAAATTATTGATTTCCTAAGTAAATAGACACGTAATAAGCGGGATAATGTACAACGAGCGAATCATTGCCGCATCGCCTCGTCAGGGTTTATTTCACAACAATGACCGGCTCGCTGTACATTATCCCTTACATGTACTGCTGTCAGGATATGGTGGCAGTTTGAAAAAATATGATAAAAGTTATTTTCATAAAAGTTACCAACAGCAGCTTTAAGAACATTGTCTATTTACTAGGGCTGTGTATTGGCAAGAATGTGGCGATACGATACGTATCATGATCCAGGGGCTACGATTCAATATATTGCGATACTGTAAGCAAGGCGATATATTGTGTTTTTTTAAATCTAATTTTAGGAAAACTTTCGTAGTATGAAGAACACACCACCATATGCATAAAATCTAAGTAAAAAAAGTTAACTTTTTTATGCAATCAGAACAGTGAGATCTGCATTCATCACAGTCCCTGTAACATTCAACATCATAGCACTACTTTTAGAGGGCACATATCTTTGCAAATCAAATAAAGTATTGACTTAGTTAATCTTTGCATGTAAATTATTAATGAAAAATCAATAGTGTTTTTGAGAATTGATACAGTATCACAAAACATAATATCGTAAAAATATTTTTTTTCAATATTTTCTTCCACCCCTACCATTTACTGAAAAAAAAAAGGTTTTTGAATATGATTTCTATGTATAAGTATGATGCTGCATAAACCAACACAGTTTTGGTGGATGTAGTTGTTATAGCAAATACCCCCCAAAAACAAGCTAATGGGCGATCATGTCCTAACTGATTGTAGGTATCTGCAGATTTGATTTGATTTCTTTTTTTCATTGACACAGTAAAATAAGATTTTTGAGAGGCCAAGTTCATGTAAATATGAATAAAAAGGCTGCTTTAGCTTCGAAGGTTATTGGACCTCAAATGAAAGAAAATACAAAAATATTCAGGTCTGTGTTATAATTATGGTTTATTCTTCACTAATCATTTCTATCTGAATGCTAATTCTAATCTGAATTGTTCCTCACTTTTTATTTTATCATCAATAACCAAATGTCTGCCTGTGTGAAAATACACAGATCATTTAAAACTGATTTTAGATGAAGTTTCCTCAAGATCTGTGCAGAACTCCAAAACAGAAGCAGGTAAGATGAACATTTACAAACAGCAGCCCTTACTGCATGTGGGCAACACGGGGGCATTGCCTTTACTTGCATATGTTGGGAACTGGCTGAGTTACATGTGGGTGGGCGTCTTGTCTCAGTTTACCCTGTAATGCATGTTATCCAGCACTGTTTTGGATATTTTGAAGCATATCTCTAAACATGTCCTGAAATAATGTTCAGTTAATTGCAATATATATTATATGCTATATTATTCATGCACAATTTAAATCCAAACAAGAAACAGCCTCAGCCACATTCATTTTCTGAATAGAGGTATCAAATCCTACTCAGTCAAACACACCAGTACAGCCTTTTCTTTTAGATCTCGCCACCTTAAGCAATACCGCCTTAAAAGAGCAGAGCCAGGCCGCTTGGCTCCGCCTCCTCAGTGCCTGCAGGGGGCGTGAGCTCATGGTGCATGATGAAGAGAAGGCTAGTGAGGAGGGGGGAGGGGGATGCTCGTGCCTGTGCATGTGTAGTTATGCAATGACATGGGCTTGTGTTTGTGTGTGTGTGTGTGTGTGTGTGTGTGAATGTGTGTGTGTGAGTGCTTTAATCCTCTTGAGTGGTGTAATGCAGGCAGACAGATTCTCAGGGATAGACGTCGAGGTAGAGACAGAAATATACATGGAAACCACACGGTGCTTGTGTGTACGCTGTAAATACATACAGTCATATACATACGTCATCATCACACGCATAACTCGTTTGCAGCGCTGCACTGTGATTGGTCCTGACACGAGCATGCATGTGTGGTTACTGTTTGAGATGAGAGAGCTGCAGGGAGGCAGTGAGACAGGTGTGCGACGGTGTGAGTTTTGGCCTGTGTGACAGATTGCCAAGTCACACCAACAACAACACGCAGGTGGACTGGCTCTGCCTATGAAAACACACACACACACACACACACACACACACACACACACACACACACACACACACACACACACACACACACACACACACACACACACACACACAGAGTGCTTGTATTTGCAGTGTGGTGATTATTTCATGGTTTGATTGAGTTTGATTAGTGCTTCTCAGCCCAAATATCAACATTTCTGATGACAAGACCTGAGGATTAAAGTGTTTTTCTAACATTTATAAACCACGAGCTGACCCGGGCTGTGTTGCTAGTATACAGATGCTATAGGCAGGTGCATGTGGTGAAAGGGCGCCTCAGAGCGACTGATGACTGAGGCTCTTTGTCTCCGTCGTCGTGGCTAAGAGCTGTGACACAAAGAAGACTCTGTACTGATGGAATTCATTAACGCTAATTTGGTGCGGGTAAAAAGTACACAGGCTGCATCCCAGCACAAGATGTGAGGATGGATTGAACTGTGTATGATTTTTTATATTTGTTGTGATATGATTTACTATGCATATGCTGACTAATATTAATGCAATATTCTATCAAATAAGAAAAAACTGTGTTGAAGAAGTGTGTGTAGCAGGTTCTCACATCTTTAACAAAGTAAGACGGTATTTATTGTGAAATTAATTAAGTTTGCGTCGACATAGCTTAAGTAAATGATGGAAGCCCATTTCATGAAAATAATGACTGAATTAGTCTCATTTTATTTTTTAAAAGTGATTAAATTAGTTTTTCATATCCTTTCTACTTATCTGCCAAGGGGAAAAGAAATGCTAAAAATATAAATAAGTCCAATTTATTTGAATATGTAGCTCATACTTTTGATGTACTATGAGTAGATTTATTCTTATCATTCCAAACTTTAATGTATTTTTCTTTCCTCGCAGGAACCGGCTTTATTAACCAAAACACTAGAAAACAAGAGTCAAGCAGGTTATGAAGACTCAAGACTCAATTACTTTAAAAAAAGTACATGTGCAGGGTCACAAAATGAGAAAAAAAAAGATATAAAAATGCGAATAATGCAAGAGTGTCTGTTTGATAATTACTCCTCATTTTCGTTCTTTTTTTAAAGCTGAATGTGTCAAACCAGTATGCTATACAGACACTACTGGTACTATTATAGTCTAGTTAAACCAAAAACTAGTTATAGCTTGTGCACTATTTGTTTTAGCACTGTGACCAAAGATAGACACTGCAAATCTCCATTTGCATAAAATATTTTTAGCTGCAGCTCTGCTTAATGAGATGGAGGAACTCCTAATCAGGTCGGCTTTAAGAAGCTCTTAATTTAAAGCGTTACTTCGACACTTTAGCAAACACCCTTGCCAATGGTATGATGGAGTTGATACCACTCTTATATCTGTCTGTTAAATATGAATCTACAGCCAGTAGCTAGCTAGCATAGCTGTATCAATCTTCTCATCTTACTCCTGGCAAGATTGCCTTTGCTTTAAAGTGTAGGCCAATGCTTGATTTAAAAAAAAAAAAAAAGAAAGTCCTGTCGCTGTTGAGCCTCAATGGGTATCGAACAGCATCGCTACAACTTCTTCTCCTGTAAAAACTTTGTGTCACTCATCTCATGATCATGGTTTCTGTGGTGTCTGTTGGGCTTCAGAAGCCACATCAATAGAGAGCTACAGGAATGAGTCCTAAAACCCAGAAATGAGTTAGCATTGAAGCACTTCCTGCTCCCTTGTCTGGAAGTCAATGGGTTTTTTGAATGGGTTTTTAGTTAGATGCTTGAAATAGCTTGTTCTATGACATTAAATAAATCAATAAATACCCCGCTCGTGAATTTTGAAGCTTTTATGTGGTTGCTAACAAGTGGCTAAATGAGACTACTAAACGGCATCACGCCGCCTCGTCCGCCTTTACAGCCTCGTTGTTTATACTCGCGCTCATGCGACCGTGGTTTAGTTCGTTTATAGCCTAACGTTAGCTTTTTGCCGATTGCATTTACGCTTCAAAAATCAGAGAAGCAGTGTTCAGTTGTGAAGATTATCTTGCTGAACAAAACGTGTAAGTATCAAACGTGTTTGCCGCAGAGCCTAATTTCTGCAATGATCCAAAACCTAACGGCCAAATCCCATTGGGTTTTTGTAGAGGGAACCAGGACGATGCTAACTTCCTGGTTGGCCTACAAAAATACGTCATTCTCCAGGAATGACGTATTTACAAGACTCGCTAACAAGACAAATAGGAGGGTAAAGGCGCGTCAGAACAGACATGACAGTTTGGTCCGTACCTCCCAGAAGCTGTCCATGGTGTCGTCAGCACCTGCACATTCATCGTAGGAGCCAGACATTTTCCTGGATGTGGCAAAGCACTCTAATGACTAAACCTGTCCTCTGCAGCGGAGCTGGGTTCCTCATGCACTGAAAGACACAAACAGAAAAACAACGTTACATTACGTTACACAAAATACAGCATCAGAGAAGCACAGTGGATATGCATGAGCAGACATTAGAAGACCAAGCTGTAATGTAGGAACTTTCCCTGGCAACGGGAGGAAACCTTCCAGTGTGAGGGTTTCTATTTGAGACGTTTATAATAATGAGATAAAAATAGTCTCCGCCATGCATACAGCGCCGTGCCCTGAGGAATGAGAGGGGGCATCTTATACTGGCGTGTCCTAGAAAAGACACCACAGAGAGCGGAGCGTCACGGCAGCTCTGACCCTGAATCCTTCCACTGTGCAAATACTCATTCTACTGACACATTACATCTGAGACACGCACAGTGCACATCCTACACTGTGTATAGTAGCCCAGAATGCACCTTGTGTGTAAACATAGAGCCGTGTAATGGCCACCATTATTGCTATTACTGTTATTATATTACCATTATTACGATATCCAGTATATTTTTACTATTTTGCATGTGTATAGTATGTTTAATGTGTCATCATTGTCCTTTGTCTCTCGTTTATGCACCTAAAAAAACAAAAACAACATTTTTCCTATATTATTTATTTATTTTCAGGTTCATACTTGTACTTTGGGTTTCTACTTTAACATGTTTACATGATTTAATGTTCAAAAAATGTTTTATATTTGTCATACCATCACCCCCCCTTCTGAAAAGCTGATTGGTCAGCTGGCCCACTCTGTTGTGATTGGTCAACCGCACAAAACTCTTCGGTCTCTGCTCCAGCTCTGCTCTAACTATCTTTGTTTGAGGGCGTGCCAAACTAGCGGTTATGCAAATGTGTTACTTGGTGACATCACCATGTTACAGAAGAAAAGGCGGGACTTCCATCGAGGCGTTTCAGGAAGTACAGCAGCAGTGTTTGGGCTTTGAAACTTTTCAGACCTTTTACATCCACAAAAAAACAATATAACAAACTAAAGGAAAGGGAAAAAGCACAAAAGCATAATAGGACCCCTTTAAGGAAAAAAAGAATTGTGTAAGCCTAAAAAAAAGAACAGAAATAAATACACAGAACACATGTATTTTTACAGCGATATGTCCTGTAATGATGCGCCTTAATCATCTATTACTTTGTAAACCCCACGGAATACAGTTCCTGCTGGATTTCCTCCAGCATTTATATTTATTTGTTTGACGTCTGGTCGATATCTTGCCACCATGGTTAAAACAGAAGAGGCTGCGAGACGCTTTATCGGTATTGAACTCTGTTTGAAGGCTAATCTATTTTGCTCACATGACTAATGGCTTTGCCTTGACAGACAGCTCTTCATTGCACTGCAGCAACCAATAGAAAATATTGTACGTGCCTAATAATAATAATAATATTAATGAGGTTCCTGCTCTGACACGGTTTCAAGTGGATTGTGGATATTATCTACTTCTGCACATAGCCCAACAGTGCAAAACTTTATTATAGCCTTTAATTAAAATGATAACGAGTTCTGTAAAAATGTTATTAAGAGCAATAATTGATTGATTTCTAGTATGCACAATGCAAATTAAGTGTTAGTTAAGTGTGCTAGGTAGAGGTCAATGCAGATGAAGGATGACTCGTGGCCATTTCGGATGAGAAGCTGAGTCGGCACTCTACAGTCTGCTGCGGCACAAGGAATATTTTGTTCAAATATTACCAGAAGCCCTCCGTGCTCCATCCTTCAACTTCCCTCTGCATTCAAGTGCAAACTAATTCCTGCAACATCCTTCGTCCCTGCAATGAGTCATGAAAAATGACTCTCTGTGTTAGGCTCAACTTGAACCGGCCTGACCTCACTTTGCTTATACATAATATAAAAACACAATTGTCCTTGTGAGAAAAATTAAGAGTACTGAAACTACGAGGTCAGCTTATGAAGGGGAAAGTATTATTAGTAGCAGCTCCCGCAACACACTCGTGTTTTCACAGTGGGTCTACTCATCAGAAATGTTATCAGGGGAACATTCGGTGGTGATTGGTTCTGGTTTCAGCTGCAGAACAGGCAATCTATTCCTGCTCACTCAGTGATTCTGCAGAACTGATTTATCCAAGCTGTATTTTATCCATGGCCTCGGTTACTGTCACCACTCATCACACCAGTTTGTGGGGCTCCTAACAGTCGAGGCTTTCAAGGACCGGCTATTTCAAAAGTGCACAACACAACATACCAAAGAACTGTTTCGTGATTTGGCAATTTTACCGTCAGTGTCTGAATCAGAGACAACATGCGCCTTTCAGTTGAACTGGGATCAGCAGCAAAGTGTTTTTTCTGGTAATTCATCTCTTTCTTTCCTGAAAAGAGGGCTCAGAGAAGACTGTGCACTCTACTTTTCTACCATACCTTAAGGCTTGATATAATAGGAAACTGTGTTTCTTCTCATGGACAAAAAAAAAACATTTACTGAACATAGCAGGAATTTCATTCATTCATTCGTTCTCACTGTGCAATATCAATTTCCAATTTTGTTAATAGTCTATTTATTGTCAATACTGTATATACTACTCTTATTTTTATACTTCCTTCTATTTCAATGGTTCATATTTTGTTGCACTTTGTTTAGCTCTTTTTTACTGTGTTAGCTGATGCATCTTGTTTTTTGCACTATCCCCTTTGCTGCTGTACACTGCACATGTCCCCACTGCGGGACTAATAAAGGAATATCTTATCTCTTATCTTATACTGAAGGAATCCAAAAAATGACTGATATGGTCCTAATCCTGTGCTATAGATCTCTGTCATTAACTATAATGTATTAAAATGAAAGTTTACATGAATACACTGCATCCTTCCATCAGTTTACTGACCATCATCATAGCTTCATCTGTTGGGACAAACCCTCAGTAACCTCCTTCTTGAAATTGGGGACCCAAAACCCCTTTCTGCCAATCTACACAACACCGGGGAGGCATCTTAGCATGTTAGACCCAATACTGCATCAATGAAGACAATTCATGACAATGAGGAGGAGTCATTCAATCATCCCTCTGACCTCTACTAAGGAAATTAACTCAACATAAGGCTGAGAGATATGGCCAAAATCTTCTATCATGATACAGGTCATTTCATATCATGATAACGATATGTATCATGATACATATCACGTTTTCTGGTAATTCAATAAATAAATAGTCTATACAAAATAACCTCAGGTAAACCTATCTTTGTATACTCCTGTGTGAATTAAATACTTGACAAATACAAAGTACTGAGAATCTTCTCATTTTATGAATTTGAGTGCAAAATGAAGTTTAAAGTGAAATAGAGAAAAAAGGAATAAATATATGCCTAGTCTATATTGCTATAGAAAGAAAAAATACAGACATTTTTATATCATTTTGACGATATATATTGTCATATTGCCCAGCCCTAACTGAACCGCCCTCCTGTCCAGAGGACAAACAGTATCCATTGAAATGCTATGTATGTCATGTAAAGCAACAGTTTGACATTTTGCTAAATATGCTTATTCACTTTCATCCTGAGAATTACATCAGGAGATAGACACCACTCAGCCACAGCCTGTCTCTGTTGAAAGGTAACAAAATCTGCCAACCAGCACATCTAAGTAAGTGCTAAGACACGGCTACTTACTTAAGAAATCAATAATTTGACACAAAAACGGCCCGCTTTAGGACGTGGCTACCTTGTGATTGACAGGTCGCTACCACAGCATTGTCCGGTCTGGGATCTCTCCGTGATTTTGGTCTTACAACTTTCTAATCATGAAAGTTAATTATAACCTGTTTGGTCGCCTAAAAATGTCTTATTCAGCGTTCGGTTGTACTTAACTCCAACCTCTAGTATGACTTCTGGTTGCAAAAATTAGAAACGGCGACGGCAAAAATGCTGAACTCGAGGCATTTTGCAAAATTGCAGTCCACAAACCATCACGGTGATTACGTCTACTTATTATATACAGTCTATGTGTGTAACCATAGGGACCAATAATATGCTTATAATAAAACCCACTTGCAATATGTGAAGGTGTAGATAAGTTAAACAAACTGGCTCATACTTTGTTTACTCATTTTTTAGGGACCTGTGTGTATTCTGTTTGCATTTACTGAACATAAAAAAATTGTGAAAGCAAATTTGCTCAGCTTTGATGACAACATTACTTCCAATTGGTGAGATTAGTCTGAGCCTCTTTCTCTCTCATAGACACTATCATTAAAAACAGCAGAAGTCTAAGACACCTTACCTTATAGGTAACAGTTTTATATTAAGTTGAAGAAATGTTTGAAGACACACTGAAAGGAACATGACATAAAACCTTGACTATGTGATGCAAGAGGGCCCCATGCTGCCAAGTGGCGTGTCTTAATCTCAGCAACAAACAAACACCATTGGTCCGGCTCCCTGTCCATCAGTCGAGTGCCTCAACTAGCTTCTGCATCCATGACTATAACACCTGGTGACATCAAAGCCAGTTAAGCTCCGGCACATTGCCAGAATCCCAGCTCATAACAAAAATCGAATGCATCCAGAGGCTTAGTTTAACCAAAACTCGCACTTAAACCAACACACACTTGATGATGTCTAGAAAGCATTCGGATTAACACGATAATCTAAAGATCAGCGGTCCACACATTTTCTGAAATTACTAGACCACAGTCAAATCATTCCGTATCATGGATAATTATATAGAAGGTGAAAAGACAAGCGCTGACGAAGCTTTGAATTTGTGCAAAGACAGTGTGGACATAAAAGTCATCAGCATCACGCATCACAAAGACGTCTCAGTTTCGGTCCATTGTAGGAGATTGTTGTGTGTCCCATGAGATGGATAAGGGTGGGGGGTAGGAGTGGTTAAGCATTGTGTAGAGGGGCTTATACTTATTGAGGTCAATCCACCTCAATGACTGCAAACACACCTCCCATTAAGTGGTGAGGAAGTCATAGTGAAGACTAAGCACTCTTTCTAATATTACTTTGCAAAACAAATCTGATATAAATGGGACAGAATAATGAAATAGGCTTGTGTATAATGCGAAGACACTTACAGTCCCTATGTAAAACATAAAAGTAACAGCTGGTCTGTTCGAGACACATTTATCCATTTGGAAGCATCTTTCAGTTGGAATCTGCTAACAACCCACTCGCTGACCACTCCAACACTCGCTGCTGTCAAAGCGACCGCTTTTGTAATTGAAAGTCTTTGAGGAGTCGTCTGTTGTGATTGCAGAGGCGGCATTGTTGCCTGAAGCTGACTGAATACTACAAACTCTTTCACATTCGTCAGTAACTAAACATTCTTCTAAATATTCACTTACCACAGTTGGCTCCATCATTGAAAAAGAAGAAAACAATCCCGAAATTTGAAATCGAACACGACTCCTTGAAAAGATTCCTTGTGGATGTGTGAGTCCAAATGTGTCCTTTAGTTTACAGCTGGTACTTTGAATGGTTAATGCGTTGCAAATTTTATTATTTTTGCAGCTTTGACCTCTGTGGCCAAAGTGGACCCAGAGAGGACGATAAGTCTGACCAAACCAGCATGTCTCAGAGGCTGAGGGATAATCCTGCAGTGTGCCACTTGAATGGCTTTAGAGGGGGAGGGTGCTACAGTAGCTAGGAAGAGGAGCAGAGAAGGGGATAGGACGAGGGGGACAAAACGTGGATAGAGAGGAATGTTGATGTGAAACTGTAATTATGACATTATATACTTGCAGGATAGCGGTACACACATGTTGCACTGTTTATTTCTGCATGGGGGCACATGCATGCATTAGAGTTTGTGAAAGTATAAAAGTACAGATTTCATCACAAATGCTCTCCTGTTACTGATTTCACATCAACTAAATACTGCAGAACATGAATGCTTTTAAGAAAGTAAGAGAGTTAAAGAGACCCCCTGATCCAGGTGACACAAATGTTCCTGACACAGTCAGAAGGTCCAGTGTTGACGAGGAACCATAACAAACGTGTAAGCTTGTTACCGTAAGAAGATTTCAGAGAGATGAACTAACTTTACTCCAGCACATCACCAAGCACTCACTATCTCCTGACTGATTAGACAACAGCAATTCAAAGAAGTTGCTCACCACAGCCTACTTTAGTGATTTGTTTCTCTTTAGTATAATACCAGAAATCACTTAAAAGCACTTAAAATGAATGTGGCGTGTCAAATATTTTGAGAATGAACTCTAATAAAGGCCTTCAGTTGTTGTTTTTTGATCTACAGTTGGTTTACGATGCATTCTGTTTGATAGGCGCAGCATGTCCTCCTCTTCTACCGACTGAGCGAAAGAGGACAAACAAGGAGAAAGACGGAGGGAGGTCTTTCATTGAGATATGAGCAAAGAGAGAGTGACAGAGAGAAACCGAGCGAGACAACAGGAGAAGAGGAGGGGAGGCGAGATGAAGACGGAGGCAGGGAGGGACGTGACAGGAGAGAGGTGATGGGAGAAGAGGAGGGACGAAGCGTGGAGCTGCTCAGACAGACAGCCGGACCGTTCCTGAGGAGAATAG
>CAKALG010024104.1:0-14689 GCA_916700815.1 Helicolenus hilgendorfi
GGAGCCGAGTGCCTTGTTTCTAGGGACAGCCCACCAAGCGTCCAATGTTGAGAAGCGTCGCGTCCCCTCGAGATAAAAAACGCCCCTGTGGACACGTACCATCAATATTAGATTATAATGATGCGGTGTCGCGCAGTAGACTGTTGTACGGTTTTTAATCAACGCCTTTTACAAATTGAGTTTTTGATAAATTATGGCCACTGTATGATGTTTTGGAACAGTGACGATATAATAAACCATATTAGCTGCAGCGGTTATCAGTCGATTTATTGATTGGTTACTATTTTCTGCTATCGGTCTGACGACGGATAAGCCTCTGGGGTTCAAGGAGCTATATTCCTGCAACTTGAGATGCGAGACTGGAGTTGAGAGACGACGTGTACGACCGGGTTGTTTCACAAGTAGCCAGTTTACAAGCTGATTTTAAAACCAATAAAAAGCTAAATCAGCATCAGGTGATAGTCGGTGGGTTCAGAGTTTGCATTTCGGCCGATGCGTTCTGCCTCTTTTGGTTTCCACATGGACCGTTTACCTGCATTCAACCAAAGCCTGCTCAAACATGATTGGTCAATACTACTCGGACTACTAAGCGATGCCAACATTGTGTCCCGTTGCCGACAGATTCTACATGTGAATCCGTTTATAAAGATTAATATTTTGGTAACAGGTAAGTGTGTCACTCATATTTAGCACAAGATGAATGAAACAATCCACTCTGACAAAACAAGACTAAGCGTCTGCAGTGATGCCGAGGCTGATGTCATCACGTTTGCAGGTATTTAGCCATAAACCAAAGTAGAGTACAACAACAAATTTGACCTGAAAATGGCGCTACATGAAAAGTCAGCAAAGTGATTAGATTTCATTCTGAAGCGAGGTTATGAATGTCTGAACCACATTTCATGTTAATCCATTCAATAGTTGTTAAGATATTATTTCTAAAAATGCCAAACACTCACTGCTTCTTCTTCATATATGATGATACGGTGCGTTCAAACGCGGTCGTGTTTAACTGCGTTCTCATGTCGTATTCACGACCGAAGTGGAACGTTTCTGAAAGCTCTGAGTTCAACGAGTTGTGACGTGTTTGTTGACGTCGTCAGAAATGGCGGAGGACAGGGAAGTTCATTTTTCGGTACATAATAAGTTCATATATTGTAATTTTTGTCGTATATTGTTTTTCTTAGTAATTTTATAATATGTCTGAGGAAAATGTTGACATTCCCAACGGTCATTATGCCTTTGCATTTCCTGCATTATGTTACCTGCTATCTTGCTAAATTGTTTCTTCTAGACGCCGACAGTAACGTTAATAGTGCCGTTGCTCAGCAGCGGTGTTCTTCACGACTTAACGGCTTGAACGCCGAGCATATCGTGTACACGACTTCCCGTGTTGTAAACACGAGCTTCATTTGAAGGCACCAATATACTGAGTATCTTTGGGTTTTAGAGCGTCACTCAGACAAAACAAGCGATTTGAATAAATCACGTGTGAAATCATGACGGGCGTTTAGTCGGATGACAGAATAATCTGCACATTAATTGGCAGATTTCAGCGTCAATACTATCCGAGGATATTCCACTCTACAATATTCATATTCAGGATGGACTTATAGTTTCATTGCTTCTATTAAACGTAGTTGCAAATGTGCGGTTTGTGAATGCATTAAAGCTCTCTCTGCAGAAGGCCATTACTCCGTTAGAGGTTTAAATCAGATATCAACATGCCGTGTAATGGCGAGTTGGAAAATTACCCCCATGTTGTCTGGGCTCCATCTCTCCGTGTTAATATCCAGCCCTCCCCTGAGAGATAATTATGTTCAACTGTAATATGAACATAGCATGCTAACAACCCTCCAGCCATTAGTCACCGCAATGCCTCCTCTGGGCTCTGGATGTTCAGTGTGAGGAGTATCATCTCTCTCTACCGGACAACAGCTCCTTCTGTCCGGACTCAGAAGCAAAGCAGGAGGCCGTTAAAGAGCAGAGGAGATAGGAGATAGGAGATAGGAGATAGGAGATAGGAGATAGGAGAGGAGGCCTGCGACTGAGTGAGAGCAGCTCCTTCTCCTTTCTGCTATGCTCCAAATCCATTTGGCCTCGTCGCTGCAAACACGCCCACAGTCGAGCGAGGTTACGGCGTTACACAGCAGCATTTTGTGCTAAATCATTGTGCATGATTTGACATATAAAAACCGGCAAGGAAAGAGAGAGGAAAGAGGAAACTGAACATGAACGTAATCTAAATGAGAAGCAGCAGAATCATGATTCAAACGCCGTCTTCTTCATTTTAAAAAAACGATCTCTGTGCAGCCTTAGCCGACACGATCTGCGTTCACGTGCTGCATCCGAGCCGGAGTTCAGGGTGCTAATGAGTCCACTGGGTTTGTGCGAGTAGTGGTTTGAGACAGAACTGCTGAGACGACTAAAAAAAAAAAAAGAAGGCATCTTTCCTTTCTCTTAAAGCAGAGGAGACTATTAAATATTTAACACCTCGGTATGTGGTCGATCATAAACCTGCCCTCTGTCAGGAACTGGATTTTGAGCAACATGGATCCACCGGCTGCGTGGGAGCTTATCTAAACAGAAACTCCTGCTTGTTATAAATGAACATTGGCCTTAGCGGAGGATACAGATCAGCTTACAGCGAGACGGACTGCTCAAGAAAACACTGATCCAAATCATCTTTACATACATTTTAGACGCCTATAAATGTCTAATACTCATTTAAAAACTATTATCTATCAAATATATACAACAGAAATAGTTGAAATGAGACTAAAAATTGGAGGTGGAACCAACTATTCAGATAACTGATTAAAGGGCGGGTCCATCTGCGTTCTATTACGTTCTATTCAAATGGAAACGCCCACTCAGCTGTTGCAAAAAGCAGCGATGTAGGTTACCGAAGTAAAGAAATCAAAGCTAATCTATAAGGTTATGAATAATCTGAACGCTAGCACTAACTGTGAGGGTTAGTTATGATTTTTTGAAGTAGGTTTGTACGTATAATCCCGCGTTCTGCGATGTAAAATTACTGTTTTCGTGAATGTAGTCTGGTGGCTTTGAAGAGAGCGATAGAGACAGCGTAGTGAAGCGGCTGTGGACGGGAGCAGCAGAAAAACGTATTTTAGCCACCTAAAATTTTGTATGTTGGGATTTGAATCCACGAGGAAAACCACTGGGACAATACAGAATGATATAAAAACATAAATCTGGTTCAAGCTCATCAAATGTGAGGATTTTTACCATTTTCTTTGTCATACATGAAGGCAACCTGAAGACATGAGGATAAAACAAGGAAGTTTAATGCATCACCTTGAGTTCTGGGAAAGGAGGTTATTTTTTTTTTCAATGTCAAAATGATTAGTCGATTAATTGGGAAAATAATTGCCAGATCAAGCAATAATAAAAAATAATAATAATTAGTTGCAGCCCTATACTAAAAATGAAGATGATTAATCTACATTTCCTGGATTAAACTATTAATCATTTAGTCTATAAAATGGTGAAAATATCTAGAGGTGCAAAAATTAAATCGATCAGCCGTCAACTATTAAAATTAATCGCCAACTATTTTGATAATCTATTTATTAATCTATTAATCTTTTTTTTTTTTTTTAAGTAAAAGCTTCTTAAATGTGAATATGTTTTGGTTTCTTTCCTCCTCTGTGACAGCAAACTGAATATCTTTGAGTTGTGGACAAAACACGACATTTGAGGACGTCATCTTGGGCTTTTAGAAACACTGATTTTTCACCATTTCCTGACATTTTATAGAACAACTTATCCATTAATCAAGAAAATAACAGATTTATCGACAATAAAAAATAATATTTTTTTTCAATTCATTCATTCACACAGGTGACGACTTCAGATGTTTTTATTTTGTCCAAAACCAGAAAGATATTTGGTTTACGATCACAGAGGACAAATGAAATATTCATAATTGATGAGCTGGAAATATAATTTTTTATATTATTTCTCAAAAATAAACTGACAGGAAACGATTAGTAGATTATCAAAATAGCTTTTTTAGTTGATCATTTAAATCAATTAATCGATTGATTGTTGCAGCTCTAAAGTTGGATAATGTTACCATCTACTATATATATATATATATATACACTATCTGCAACCATCTTAGACTCCAACCACTGGTGCACTTTACACTATACATCCTATATACCACTTTATAGACTGCACATATGTACATATTACATTTATTTATTGACGGACTGTACACACTATGTTCACCCATTCACTCTGTATCTCTATTATTGTTTTTTATAATGTTTGTATTCCTTTACCTCTCCTGTGTTTCACTCTGTTTGCTGATGTTGCTGCTTTGACACCTGGGATTAATAAAGGTTCATCTTATCTTATCTTATTTTATAAAATATTTAAAATTTGAAGATTGGAGATTTTTAAAGTGACTTAAAGTGAGCATTTTTCTGGAGAAAATCATATTTCATCATATTTCCATGATGGGAGTCAGAGACAGGAAATGAAACTTACTCGAAAGCGAAGAAGAGGGCGCATGTCCCCACGATGAGGAAGAGGGTCAGGTAGAAGACTCCTTTCTGTCTGGCCATCATCACCCGGCCGTCACAGCAGAACGAGTTCTTCCCGGGAAGCTTCTCCCATTTTCGCACCTTTCTAGTGATCATCACCGCCGACATGATGGATGATCAGTCCTCCTTCTTCTTCTTCTTCTTTAGGGGGTTAACGTCAGCTGTTATTCTGAGAAACGATTCACACAATAAGCACATTTCATAAACACTCTCCAGGCAATGTGGTAAATAAAATAAAATAAAAACAGGACTTACTCTGTTATAATAAAGATTTCTGCAGAAGGAGATAAAGCATTTTCCTGTTGGTTGTAAAGTGTCGCAGTCACATCCTCATTGCTTTTCTAATCCATTATTAGATCCAGGTTTCTTCACTGCAGCATGTCATTCCCACAGAGAGGCTCCAACACCAACAATCCTCTCACCAGGTTATTAAAATATGTATAATATTAGATATTCATCCAAACGCCTGAGGAAGATGTTTCCCAGCAGAAGAAGGAAAATCCAGTTGCATGTGGAGCTCAGACCTTGACCGACTGACATTCATATCATCTCGATAAATCAGAAATCATAAATGATCTTACAACAGATATTAAAGAGCTGCTGAGCGTCTCTTCTATATAATAATAATAATAAAAAAAATCCTTTAGAAATAAAGCAATACGCGCCTGTATGGACGCAAACATGTGAAGCTGGTGGATGCTTTTTTTCCCCCCTGCAGGATTTTTTAGTCAATGGCAGCAGGAAACACGCCTAGATTGAAATGTCTAATCTTAAAGGGGCAGGACAGGTAAAACAGAGAGGAACAAAGGACACAGATGAAGGTCTTGTTTGGATCACATTAATATGCTGAACTGCTCGCCTGTAGTATTACCCCCAAAGGGAGGAGACTGTGAAGGAGTATTCATGGAGATAATTAGGTATAGACACCAGATGCATTAATCCCTCAAGTGTTTGCTCCACAGGGGAAAACACTGCAGAGGTCCTCAGAGGAAATCACTAAACACACTATGGAAATAACATCACTTTTTATTAATTGCATGCATATTTCTTGTGTTTCATGCTATTTATCCTTCACATGTGGAATTTGCACATTTATTTTGAAAGAAAAACTGTAACTTAAAGTGGCACTAGTCAGTATATACTGTAAAAAAAAACATATCTTTTACAGGTTTTTTCAAGAAATTTAAAAATGTTTTGTCTGTATTTCAAAATTACATAATTTGTTTTTTAAATTACATGTTTCATTTGTGATTTATATGTAAATGGTCTTAGATTTACAGTATTTCTTTTTCGTAATTATCTGTATTTAAGCTTTCTCTTGATCATTTTTAAAGATAATTATTATGTTTTTTTAGAGGTTTATGACTGTATTTTAATAATTCATTAATGTTAGAAGAAAATGGATTTCATGGAATTCTAAAAATATTTCTTCTAAAAATACAGATTTGTTTTTGCAAAACTTCTGAGAGTTGTAAATTTGGGCTTTTGCAACGTAAAATGACATGTTTCATTTGTGATTTATATGTAAATGGTCTTAGATTTACAGTATTTTTTGTAATCAAAATCGTAATTATCTGTATTTAAGCTTTTCTTGATCATTTTAATAATTATTCTGTTTTTTAAATGTTTATGACTCTATTTTAATAATTAATATATGTTAGAAGAAAAGGATTTCATGGAATTCTAAAAATATTTCTTGTAAAAATACAGATTTTTTTGCAAAACTTCTGAGTTAATGTAAATTTGGGCTTTTGCAACGTAAAATTACATGTTTCATTTGTGATTTATATGTTAATGGTCTTAGATTTACAGTATTTTTTGTAATCACAATCGTAATTATCTGTATTTAAGCTTTTTCTTGATCATTTTTAAAGATAATTATTGTCTTTTTAGAGGTTTATGACTGTATTTTAACAATTCATTAATGTTAGAAGAAAAGGATTTCATGGAATTATAAAAATATTTCTTGTAAAAATACAGATTTTTTTTGTTAATGTAAATTTGGGTTTTTTTGCAACGTAAAATTACACATTTCATTTATGATTTATATGTAAATGGTCTTAGATTTACGGTGTATGACTATTCTAACAATAAATATATGTTAAAGTAAAATATTTCTTGTAAAATTACAGTAATAAAGGCTAATTATATAAAGATGATTACTGTATTTTTTGTTTTACATTTTATTTATGTTAATTAAAGGACAGTATTTTTCCGTTTTTTAACAGATATTTTCTGGCGCCCCTGCTGCCGGAAAATTTCCGTTATTTTACACTTTTTTATTTTACAGTGTATTTTTGGCATCATTAGGCAATAATCCCATAATAACCTTTCAGCATATTGTAATTCAAGTGTTCTGAGAGATAACTAGACTTCTGCTCCTCCTCATGGCTCTGTTTTCAGGCTTTAGAACATCTAGGCCGTGACGGGAGACTTTGACCAATCACAGGTCATTTCAGAGAGAGAGAGCGTTCCTATTGGCTGTGCTCCGGATTTCACAATGGCGTCACAAACTTTCTCATTTTCCAGCTAAACCGTGCACTACAAGATGATTCTGAAAACATTTGAAGGGAGAAATAGACATTAACGTAACAGAATATTGATTTCTATTTGATCAGCGATCACATTAATATGTCCTCAGAGGAAATCACTAAAAACACTTTGGAAATAACATCACTTTTTATGTTTTAACATCAGACTTTTATTTCAATTTTTGTTTGTATACTATATACATTATATACTGGAATTTGAATTCCTATTTAAGTTCTGAATTGTAATTCCTGTTAATTTTGTTACAAAGTTGCCGGTGTATGATTTATTATTTTACTGATAAGGAGACATGTTATCAGGTGTGGATATACAGTATTTAATAAAATGGAAGCTTACAATCAATAAAAATAACTACAAAATTCAGGCAAAAGATGTGCAACTCTCAAATATATTTAATATTTGCGTGCTCAAATCTTTGCAAAAGCTCTTTCATATTATTAATGATGATAAAATGATATATGTTGCCTTTGTAACAAGCCAAGGTCATGAAAGCCTTGGGGTTAAAACTTCACACATTTAGCCTAAAATTGCCGCAAAGCCAATTTGATTCTAGTTTGAATTTATGAAGATATCAAATCATTATCATTATTGATCTAGTATTGACGAGATCTATTCTTAAACAGTAAGTCTCTTGTGTTGTGTTTCACTCAGAAGCCACACTGCAGTCACCAAAGAGCCTTTATTTATCTCAACCTTATCCTTTTTGATTTTTGTAACTGTTGTAACTGTAAACTCTGCCTGAGTTTATAATCTAAAGTCTGTGGTTATGTGTTTGTGGCTGGTAATAATAATGACATTAACACTGACCATACCAGCTGTGTAACAGCCCTTCCTAAAGACATAAAAAGTGATATTATGATGGTTCAATATTGGCTCAGCTCAGTCATACAGCCATTAAAGCTTCCTTACTGCAACACAGAGGCAAGAAGATGGCAGCTGCACGGGGCAGGGCGTGACCATAAACGACCCGGAGAGTAAACCAAACATCCTTCACTCTCGGTCCGTCCTCTAGTCATGGACCAGAGGTAGAAAAGCTACCGTACGTCTCCTCTAGCCAGGATCCCTGCTGTTTGATATCCACCCCGGAGGAGAACATTATTAATACAAGACCTGTCAGATGTTCCTTTGACCAACCTGCCTACTCAGGTTTACATAATATACTCATGACGGCAGACAGCTTTAAATCAGAATTTAAAATCTGATGCCACTTTTCATTATAAAAAGGAGCGATCTGAGAGGATAAGTTTGATATTACTGCAAGCAGAAAGCTTAAATGTGGTGTTACTGATCTAATGTGCAGCAGATAAATACTGTAAGATAACACAGAACTTTATTTATTGTTGTTTAAAGCAGCAGTAGAAAGTATACAGGAAAGAGTTCACATATAAATCATCAATTAATATAAAACATCAGTAGAGGTGACTTTATACCCCAAAAAGGAAAAAGGTTTGCTATATGAAAGACATAAAATACACACAACCAAAAGGACAACAGTCAGGTCAGGAGTCAATACATTAACAGTAGGCCTTTCCACAGCAGCAGCCGTTTTGACATGTCATAGCAGGGTAAACAGGTATAAGTGATTATAAGTCTCATTCTATTTAGAGTATCACAGCCAGGGAATGAAATGGAATAAATGTTGGCAGGTAGAAATTGGCAGATTCCTTTTATTAAGAAATATTATTTTTTAAAAGCAATTCCTAAATTTAAAAAAAGTCAGGGATTAAGGTTACATGATCCATATTTCTACTGTCTATTACCACAGACTCAGTGTTTACTAGGGGTGGACGAAAATATTGAATATTGCAATATTGTGTTTTGTGATACTGTATCTATCAATTCTCAAAAACTCTGTATTGAATTGTAATTAATAGTTTAAATGCAAAGATTAACTCGGTCAATACTTTATTTTATTTGCAAAGATATGCGCCGTCTGTGATAAATGCAAATGTAGATCCTACAATTCTGATTACATAAAAAAAGTAAACTTTTTTTGCTCAGATTTTATGCATATGGCGGTGTGTTTTTTATACTATGACAGTTTTACTAAAATTAGATTTAAAAATATATATATATATATTGTCTTGCTTCCAACATATCGCAGTATTTTGAATCGTAAGCCCTGTATCGTGATACGTATGTTATCGCAAGATTCTTGCCAATACACAGTCCTGGTGTTTACAATTCTGAAGCGTTCTACATAGATTTCAGAAGTGGCAGACAAAACAATTGTGTGGCTAGTAGAAATGTTCTTTATTTAGTAATGACATTGATAAGATAAGATAAGATAGAACTTTATTAATCCCGAAGGAAATTCTGGTGCCACAGATTGCTCAAAAATACAACAAAATTACAGTTACAAGTTCAAGTGTATAAAATAAAAAAGTACTATTTCTAGCACCAGTGCCCAATAGAATAACAATTAAGTAAGATACATTTAGTAAAATGAGTAAATAAGGTAAAGTAAGCTAACAAACAGAATAAATAAGTGATATTGCACATGAGAATGCACACGATGAACAGTGATATTGCACATGATATTGCACACAATGAACAGTGATATTGCACATGATATTGCACACGATGAACAGTGATATTGCACATGAGAATGCACACGATGAACAGTGATATTGCACATGATGAACAGTGATATTGCACATGATATTGCACACAATGAACAGTGATATTGCACATGATATTGCACACAATGAACAGTGATATTGCACATGATATTGCACATGATGAACAGTGATATTGCACATGAGAATGCACACGATGAACAGTGATATTGCACATGATGAACAGTGATATTGCACATGAGAATGCACACGATGAACAGTGATATTGCACATGATGAACAGTGATATTGCACATGATATTGCACATGATGAACAGTGATATTGCACATGATGAACAGTGATATTGTACATGAATTGCACATAATGAACAGTGATATTGCACATGATGAACAGTGATATTGCACATGATGAACAGAGATATTGCACATGATATTGCACATGATGAACAGAGATATTGCACATGATGAACAGAGATATTGCACATGATGAACAGAGATTTTGCACATGATATTGCACATGATGAACAGTGATATTGCACATGAGAATGTAAAAAGTTGTATTGCATATATTGATATTATATTTGTACTCAATGTCTGGTGTTTTCAGTGTCATACAGCCAGATGGCCATGAATGACCTTTTTTTCTTTGCTGTACTTTGACTTTACTCTTCAGTCATGTATTTATGTTAAAGTTAGTGTAAAGAAACAGGTTAATTAACTCACCCCGCTGTTTTGAGCCGTTTGTCTCCATCTGTCGACAACTTTATCCAAACTAATACTGATTTAGTTACGAAGCTCTTTAGTGAGAATAATCTCACTAAAGAGCTTCGTTTTCTAACAGAAATGTAATATAAATAAAGACGTAACGTTATCCATCATCTTTTAGCGATAAAATGCTCCTCTTCAGCGTCAAAACGAGCTTAAAACTGATAATATCAGACGTTAAATAGCTAAGAAAGTTTGAACTAGCCTTTTAGTGCTGACAATAAAGTTTTGCATTTTTGAACCGTCCCCCCCGCATAATAGTCCGACTAGAAACACGCGTTGTTATTGTTTTGAATCGCTTCCGGTTATCTGTCATTTTTTCGTAGCAGGTTAAATTAGATCTTTATGAAGCGTCCTAAAATAAACACAGTGGATCGGTTTGTTTACCTGTAAATGGACGATGTGCCTTGGCTTCGTGTGTCGCAGTGTTACGCGCAGCAGTTCAGGTAATCAGACATTTATCTGCTTATGATAAGTTATCTATCAGTTATCATAGGAACTATTGATCTACTGTTTAAAATAAGATAAGATATCTGCAGGAATGTGCAGTGAACAGCAGCAAAGAGGATAATGCAAAAACAAGATGCATCAGCTAACACAGTAAAACAGAGCTAAACAAAGTGTAATAAAATATGAACCATTTAAATAGAAGGAAGTATAAAAATAGGATCAGTATATATATACAGTATTGACAATAAACAGACTATTAACACAATTGCACAAGTGTAAAATGATATTGCACAATAAGAATGAAATTAAATTCCACCTGAAAATGTCAGGTTATTGTTATGTGTGCTTCCACTATCAGATAACACATCTCAGTTATATAGATATAAAGATTTTATCATGATTGTGTCATGCATAAATAATATGTCCAGAACAAACAGGCTTACAAGACACCTTTATTTAGAAAATAAGACAAAAAGACAAAGGCAGAAAACCAGAGTAGCAGTATATATTACAAAAATAAACCATCCTTAAATAAGATATTCCTTTATTAGTCCTGCAGTGGGGAAATGTTCAGTGTACAGCAGCAAAGAGGATAGTGCAAAAACAAGATGCATCAGCTAACACAGTAAAACAGAGCTAAACAAAGTGCAACAACATATGAACCATTTAAATAGAAGGAAGTATAAAAATAGGAGCAGTATATACAGTATTGACAATAAATGGTAACCATGGAATAGAAAGAATAGAAATCTAGAATAGAAAGCTTTATTGTCATCGTTTTAAATACAACGAGATTCACAGTTTCCACTTCTGGTCAGTGCTTTAAAACAAATACTTGACCAGACTAAACGAGGCAGATAAAACATATAACAGGTAAAACACACACAGTTATAATAAGACAAATAAAACAGGTAAAGTAGATGAAATAAATAAATATAAACAGAAGTGTTACACTAGAGGTATAAAATAGGTAAAGTAGATGTGATGTAAACAGAGGTAGTTGCACTTGAGGTGTATATTGCATCATCATCTATATGATGGGAACCAGATACAGTGGTGGAAACCCAGAGTAATGTGGACAGAAAGACTGTTTGATTTACAAGTTAAATGTGTTTTCTGTATTATTTTAATGATATTTTTTAATTGATCTTATATTACGTTTAAACGTCTTATTTTACAGGAGATATCTACAGTCCAGAGGTGCTCTAGATCTGAGTTTGTGTTTACTGAGAGACTCCGATGAGACAGTCCACTTGCCCATGTTACCATCCTGTCTGCCACGACTCGATCTGCAATCTCTCAGAGCCATGGTGGCTTCAGACGGTGCTTGTGATATCGTTTGGAGTCAGGTAATTAAAGCACTTGAATACAATTAGCAGCAGACAGCACTTTGCTGCAGCTTTAAAGGTCCCAAATCGTGCTCATTTTCAGGTTCATACTCGTATTTTGTGTTTCTACTATAACATGTTTACATGCTGTAATGTTAAAAAAAATCCTTATTTTCCTCATACTGTCTGTCTGAATATACCTGTATTCACTCTCTGTCTTAAACGCTCCGTTTTAGTGCAATTCAACAGTATTG
Organism: Helicolenus hilgendorfi; assembly: GCA_916700815.1. Lineage (NCBI taxonomy): Eukaryota > Metazoa > Chordata > Actinopteri > Perciformes > Sebastidae > Helicolenus > Helicolenus hilgendorfi. The sequence goes on from CAKALG010024104.1 coordinate 12,500, forward strand.
CACGGAATTGCAACAGGATTGCATTGCTAGGCAACAGCTTGGGTCCATGTGTACTTCCTGTCAGTTGATGACATTCACATACACTGAAACAGGAAATAAACTGGGACACATTTAGAACGTTTATGTTTAAATCTGCATAAAGGGTCTAAATATTGTATATTTGTGACATCACAAATGAACAGAAATCCTGACAGCTTGTTTCAAATGCAGAGTTTCTGAATACGGGCTGTGTGTATTTCCCTGTGGATTGAGCATTTCGATACTTTCACAGTATTTATAGAGGACTTAAACCTGCTTTATAATAACAAAACATAAAAATCTCACTTTTTTATAATATGTCCCCTTTAAAGTATCTTCTGTCTGTTCTGTTCTCACCACAGTATCCTCTGCACCCAAAGAAGAAGAGAGGAGGGACGTGTGGTGATAAACTAGAGAAAATCCTCCAGGAGGTGTTGGAATCTCACGGTGAAAGATGGACGGAGGAGCTGAGGAGGGACGTCCCTCGCAGCTTCCAGAGACATGGAGACCTCCTGCTGCTGGGAGACAACTGCTTCTCCCTGCCTCTATGGAAGAAAATAGGTAGTGTTCTCAACCGTAACCGCACGTTTCTTTAGTACTATGTGAACAATATAATTCATGAGGACATTTATTGATTGCTTTTCACTATATTAGATCGACAGCTGTGGAGCGCAGTGGCAAAAGGACTGGGGGCGAAGCGCCTGGCAAAGATGAGTCGAATATCCAGCGATGGATTTCGGTCTCCTGTGGTGACGATGCTGTTAGGAGAGCATGGCTGGGTCAAACATGTGGACAATAGGATTCGGTAAGTCAGTCTTCCATTGCTGATGATTTGCCCACTGAAAGGGTCTTGGTGAATGAGAACATTAAACTATGACTAAACCATGTCTTGTCTTTTGTTTCAGGTATGAGTTTGATGTCACCAAATGCATGTTCTCAGCCGGAAACATAACCGAGAAGCTCCGGGTGGCTGGATTTGACTGCAGAGGGGAGACTGTGGTGGATCTGTATGCAGGTGGGTTAACAGGTTAATGTGTGACAGGTTTTACTTAAACATCAACAAAGGGGAAACAATAAAACGCATCTCCTATCATCATACAATCCATATTGAGGATGTTTGTGTGGATATCTCTGGTGACTTTAGTCCAGGTTTAGACGTAATCTCTTCCCCCATTATGTTACTTTCATTGTGTCTATCTAACCATTGTTCTCTTAAACATAGTTTGAATGTCTCCCTTGTGTCTTGCGTCAGGTATTGGATACTTCACTCTCCCGTATCTGGTCCACGCGGGGGCCAGTCGTGTTCACGCCTGCGAGTGGAACCCTGACGCAGTTGAAGCTTTACAGAAAAACCTGGTGGAAAACGGGGTGTCTGACCGCTGCACCGTTCACAGAGGAGACAACCGACAAGTAACGTGTTTCTACCAATACTGCTTATGTGACACGTATTGTTTACACACAAGTTACAATATGGGATGAAGTCGATGGAGTGTTGACTTCTGCCCTCTAGTGGTTGTATTAGTCCAATCCCAACTCCACTGAAAATCATGGCAGCAATTATTGGAACCTCAGGATTTAATGTCTGTAACTCCACAGAGAGATCCGATAAAGGTTCACTGAAATATAAGTACTCTCCTGAGTTGATATCTTAGTAATTAAATTCAATAATTGTAGAATTGGGGCCATTTCTGGGGAAGAAACTCAACTATTTCTGTCTGTCTGTTGTCATACTGTATACCTCTAATAATTCTAGTAATTTTTTATTTTCTAATATTTCAGAGGAAATATATTGTGATAATACAATAGTATAATATAATATTTGGATACACAATTATGTCATTTAAGTTGATAACAAGCTAATTTTATTTCAAAACATTAACAAAATGATATATTATATATGTTTGACATTACATTATTGTTATAATGTAACTCTGTGTGATGAATAGTGAGTAGTTTAGTTTCTTTCTATGTGAGTTTTTATACTTGAAACTGATTTAAACTATATCTCTCAGTTGTAACTTCTCCCAGGAGCTTGTATTTCAACCCTTTTAATTAGATTTGATGTCATGAAACTTGACCTAGATCGACCCAAAAGAAAACAACTGATCCCATTTGTAATGTTTATCTGGGATTTCTGCCATCGTTGACACTTATTATCTTTCTATCTATCTA
>CAKALG010024105.1:0-13560 GCA_916700815.1 Helicolenus hilgendorfi
TAGCAGCCAATCAAAACATGATTCTCTTGCCCCTGAAGAACGTGGGTGGCATGTAATTTGGAGCTCAATCAGAAGTCACTGTTCAGTTTATTTCAGAGAGCAACCAGCATCAGACAAACTGCAGGGCTGCAACTAATGATTATCTACATTGTTGATTAGTTTTCAGATTAGTTTTGTCTATAAAATGTCAGAAAATTTCTCAAAAATGCCCGTCACATCTTGATCGTGATGTCTAAAAGCCAAACCCAGTCCCAGTAAAAGTGATCTCATTTTTACTTTATTTATTTTAAATACTCTCTTTAACCGAAACGTTGTTGTTGTTTGCGTATTGTGCCAGTGTTTCAGATAATGTGTCCCTCATACAGAGATTGAAGTCTGCGTAACATTTAATGTAATTTTCCATAAAAAAAAAAACCCAATAAAATTCAAAAATTTTAGTTCCGTGTTCTGAAATAGTGTTCTTTGTTCATCACGTCGATATTAAATTAAGATTTTTAGTCAAGCTTGTGTTACACATTTACTTACTTTGCTCTACAGCTAGATTAATCGCTTTTTATATAAAATATTTAAAAATGCCCAGCTGTGTTCACACCAAATGCGAAGCGGATTTTGTTGAATTAATCTGCATTAATACAGCGGTATGAACCTAAAATAAACAGATTTTGCACTGATTTAATTGCAATAAACCGATCAAAAGGATGCCGAAATAACTATATAATGATGCTAATTTGTAAAAAGTCTGAATTCATGCTTTGTCAAGTCTGTCCGCAAGACGACAAGCAAACAACTTTTAAAACGCTTGTTTTCTGAATGGAGTTTGGATCAATCAGGGCTATGCTATGCTAACAGTGTAGTTGCTCCATCAACTCAAGATAACGTTGTCTAAATTAGGCCTAAATACAACAGCAACGTTATTGTTTTTACACATAGATGTCGATATACTGTGTAACTTTGAAATTATATAAAGTCACCTGCATTTAAAGTGTTTATTATTGAGCAATAATCTTTTCCTCCATTTCTGATTCAACAACGTCAGTGAGGTCAGGAGAATCTCAACACTGATGGGCTTTTGCAGCACAGCGTCGCGCAAATTTCTTGCAAAAGTTGAACATTTTTGCGTATTTGCGCCACAACTTTTCGTCTATTCGTGTCTGGTTTTGACCAATGTCTAAAACCCAAGGAACATTTAATTTGTAATCACTTGTACATGTACAGTACAGTGTTGTTCATGGTGTTTCTCTCTTCTTGTTTCCAGGGAAAAGAGGCCGTCGTGGAGCCCTGGGAGGACACCAACTTCCACCTCTACAAAGTCGTCGACCGCTTCGGCTTTGTTCAGTAAGGACTCACACAGAAAAACATCATTCATTATAACTAAATGAATAACCTCCAGTTTGAACAGTAGCACCACATGGAAGGGGAAAAGGGAGAAAATGAGAGGCTGTAAAGGCGAGTGTTTCTGTGAGAAGAGTGTGTTTGTGGCTTTGGCCCGGCCGGCTGCGAGGCTCTTAAACAGCACTGTGCTGGAGTGTTATATGTGTGTATATATAGGCTGGCACATGCAGGCAGGAAGCAGCCTGGTTAGCCACAATCACAGGGCATCAGTGTTAGGATAGAGTGGTACGATCCAGACCAGAGGCTGGTGGAAGATGGATGGGAGAGATGGTAGAGAAAAAAAACCTTCAGGGTTATATGATTGTTTAAGACGGGGACAGAAGTAGCCTGAGGTGAAGGTCACTGGTTGGGCAGAAGAAGAAGCCAAGAGATGATGCTTCAGACTGGGCAGACTGGCTTTAGAGATGAGCCAAGAGGACTCATAATATCCATGTCTGAAGGAGCTGTGTGGATGGAAACAGTAAAGCAAGAATAGACGTCAACTTAAAGGGCGTCTTCAAAGTACTCTTTTGCAGTTCTGTCGAGTCGTCACCCACAGAACTTCATTCATTTATTGATCTATTTATATCAAATCCATATATACCTAATACCTAATTTGCATAATTGCAATAATGATAAAAGGAAAACACCTCATCTGGTCTAATTTCTGCAGAGAGCTCAGCTTTGTGGCCTGGATACTTTCACTCAGTTGGTTAACACTTTATTTTAAGGGTCTTTTATTTCCTAATAATGCCCCAATTATTTCCTTTTAAAAAAAAATGTAATTTGGTGCTAATTATAGGAAAAATAAGAGGCGTTCTTTGTTGAATGCTTGTATGAAAATGTAGCTTTTTCTTGATGCTTTTTTGCCCTGATCCTAAAAACATCTTAGACATGTTGGATCAATAAAAATAAAAAATGAAGATCAATAGCTCAACTGTCACTTTTCATCTTGATTTTGATCCACACTGTTGGAGACGGACCAAGAAGGAATTTGTCCTAAGTGCTCGAACATCCATGGATGTTATTTTGCTAAATGACAGGTAGTATTCAGATATATGGAAGCCCGTACAGGACTTTATTAAAATTATAATGAAAACTTGAAAACGTAACTCCACAATAGTATTATAATTTTCCACATACGCTTGTTATTTGAGTGAAAATTTGAATTGAAATGCAATATAAAACAATGCAACCAGATTTTCCATTTATCCAAGCAATATTTAAGTCACCCATGCGAGTATGTGGAAATTAAAATGCAAATTTGGATTATTGCATTTTCATTTCCATTTTTAGTAGGCCTGCAAAAATAATCAGAATTTTTATTTTGTTTTTTTAAAGGTGAAATATGTGACAAAATACCGTTTTAAATTAAACATTGTTGTAGGCCAGAGATGTCCTGGCCTGAACAGATCATATTCTACACACTTGAGAAAACATTTTGTTCGGAACAGACCCTGCAAAAATCACACCATAATCATTTTAATGTTTTTCAATGAAAATTATAATTTCCTATAATATTGCAAATCATATTGCAATTGCAATATCAGTCAAACGTAATAGTAATTAGATATTTTTTCAAAATTGTGCAGCCCTAATTTTTAGTCAAATAACGCATACATATTATGGAGAATTATAATGCTATTGTGGAATAACATTTTCAAGTTTGCATTATCATTTTAATGAAGTCCTCTTTGGGCTTCCATACAGAGCAGTGTGGCTGGAAAAAGAAAAGCAAACCTCTCCTCAGAGTAACTCCTGCAGGGACTCTGAGACTCAGATAAACAGAGGCATGTCTAATCTGTTATTTCCTGTTTGTGTGACCGCTGACATGTTTGATGTTCCTGTCGGAGAGAGTGAGACGAGCTCTGACCCGGATATCACTCCGTTGTTTCATCCATCAGTGTTTTGTGGTTTTCTGGCAGCGTTGACTAAACTATGATTCTTCCACTGCACATATGACAGCAAGGACAAAACTAAAAATAAACCACAGGTCAAGAGATGAGACTATTTATCTCTTCTTCTCTTATTCACTCCTTCTCTTTCTTCTTCTCTCCTCAGTAAGAATGAACTTCCATCCTACGACTCAGTGGAGGAGAAGGTGAGTTACTTCATAAACACGCCTAAAACATCTACAATAAAGTGTTGATATGTGGAAAAGCTGATCAACATCTTCTGAAGGTTTTAATTGGAGCATCTCGAACGGCTTCAAACCACTTTTGAACGCTCGCAAGTTGCTCTGACAGTGATTCCCATCGGACGCGAACGCTGCCACAGAAAAAAACTAACTGATAAGAGAGGAAGTTATTAACGTGTCACTTCTTCTTTCCTCTCAGCAAAAACACGTGGAGGTGGAGAGGACCACGAAATGGCTGAAGATGCTGAAGAGCTGGGACAAATACAAGAACAGTGAGAAGGTGATCTGCTGCTTTTCTGTCTGTCGCTACATCTCATCACACTCGCCTCCATCTGTCCTTCACACATAAGTCAAGTAGCAATACCGCTCTATAAAAATACTCTTACAAGTAAAAGTCTTACATTCAAGATTTCGCTTAAGTAAATGTAGAAATGTACTTAAACTAGGGCTGTCAGTCGATTTAGAATAGTTAATTGCGATTAAACACACGTTTTATCTGTTCAAAATGTACCTTAAAGGGAGATTTGTCAAGTATTTACTACTCTTATCAACATGGGAGTGGACAAATATGCTGCTTTATGCAAATGTATGTATATATTTATTATTGGAGATCAATTAACGACACAAAACAATGACAAGTATTGTCCAGAAACCCTCACAGGTACTGCATTTAGCATAAAGAAATATGCTCAAATCATAACATGGCAAACTGCAGCCCAACAGGCAACAACAGCTGTCAGTGTGTCAGTGTGCTGACTTGACTATGACTTGCCCCAAACTGCATGTGATTATCATAAAGTGGGCATGTCTGTAAAGGGGAGACTCGTGGGTACCCATAGAACCCATTTACATTCACATATCTGGAGGTCAGAGGTCAGTTTTTCCTCGCCAGAATTTAGTGCAAGTTTGGAGCGTTATTTAGCCTCCTTCTCGACAAGCTGGTATGACATGGTTGGTACCAATGGATTCCTTAGGTTTTCTAGTTTCTGAGCCTGCTACAACCTAAAAATTGCAAGTTGCATTAATGCGTTTAAGAAATTAGTGGTGTTAAAACACTAAACTTATGTGCACATCTGTAGTAAACACCAGATTTAAAGTGGTACTTTTTTGTGAAGAAATTCATTTTTACAGATCTGTTGATTAAATCAACTAATCAATTGGTCGATGAAATCGTACGAGTGTTATTCGACTAAGAGTTTCTTTGGTCGAGGACAGGGCTACACATGTGTACAACAAACACTTCAATTTGTTAGTTTTCAGTTACTTAATACTCTGGAGAGTAACACTTTGAAAAGTTAGTTTCCTCAAAGTGATTAAAGCTGCATTATTTATCTTTATGGTCTCTTGGGTGCAGCGGAACAACATCATAGAGTTGGTGAAATGTTTACATGATTATTTTCATTATTGAGAAATCGTGACTAATTTCCGCAGTGAGCTCATCTTTGTGGCACGAATGCATTCCCTGAATCTGAGTCTCTTATTTCTTAATAACTTCTTTTTATATCCTGGAAAGAGCTATATAATTTGCAATTAATTATAGAGACAAAAGTCTGAAAGAGCTGCTTCTTTTAAACCCAAGTTAATATTTATTCATCATTCATTTATTATTGGAAACTTTAAAAATGTAGCTTTTTATTGTTGCTTTTTTTTTTTGCAACGATCATAAAATGCTAAATATCTAGAAATATAGAAATCAATAGCTGAACTTTCATTTTTCAGCTTGATTTCTTTTTTTGTAAAACAACATGATACATCTCGTCATGTTGGTCTACTTCTGCCTTCTGCTGCAGTCGTCCTGTCAGCAGTAGATGTAGAGGAGAGTCTTCCTCCCTCATGGACCATTAGAGGGCAGGTATCCGTCATAGCTGCCTTCATTAGGACCTTTTTTCGGTGCAGGTTGAGTTGTGGTGTTGCCTCCAGCGCTTCACCATGTCCTTCATTTGTACGTTTGCTTTCAGCAGGGATTTAGTGAGTGGGTATGTGGGCTTTGAAATGTGAAATACACTCATGACTGGCACTAAGAGCTCACTGAGACTCATTCTACAGCGTCGCCTCCTCTTTGTTTCAACAGCCAAGGACACACAGGAGCGTTTAGTCCTCCCCTCCGTCACATCACTCTTCTTCTTTCTTCTTTTAAAGCTTCAGGGATGTTTCTTTTCCTCTTTCGTCAGCTCGGCGGGGGGAAACGGGTCACGCTTGATACGTCTCTTATTTTTTTTGTTTCCTCTCTTGCCAGCTGCTGAGAAACATTTAGCCCGCAGTAGGAAAGTACAAGAGAGCTGAGCAGATGTAAAGCAGCGTCCTCGCGCCACACTCGGCGAATTTGGCTCGAGGTTGTAGTGTTTAGCATAACAGTTATAATGCGGTGGGCCCAGTGGGAGGACGGAACCCTGCCAAAATAAAAAATATATTAATATACGACTCAACAAATAAATAAACATGCCAATAAAAGTAGCAGAAATAATATTAAAAATATATGTAATCATTAATTAATTGATAAAAATATGTTTAAATTTGCTTTTTAATTTATTTACCTTTGTATTAATTTTCCTTGTTTATTTACTCTTATGTTTAGTTTCCACTATTTTTTATTTTTAAAATGATTTATTTATTTTTAAAACGATTTATTTATTTTTGCATTTATTTGTATTTATGTATTTATTTTTAAAACGATTTATTTATTCATTTAAGCATGGAAAAATCTGGTCATTGTTTAGTTAAACTGTGTAAAAATCAAGGAGCTGTTTGTATGAACACAGTAAATACAGATAAAGACTAAAACTGCACAGATTCACCGAAATGTAAATGTTGACACACGTGTTCAAGTGTACACAAACACACACACACACACACACACACACACACACACACACACACACACACTCAGAGGATGATTAGTCTAACAGATGCTCTCATTGACTCGCTCATCAGAGCCTAATTACAAAGGCTGTTTCACTAGAAACTAGTGAGTCCCAAGTGTGGTGATACACACACACACACACATACACACACACACACATACACAACCTAATGTCATTAATTCTGAGATGACACACACATCACTGCCTTTTAATAGGGAAACACACACACACATACATCATGAGCATCACATACGCTGACATGCAGATGAGTTCACAGAATGCTGAGTCATGACTCTTCATTAACCCTCTCAGCTCATCCTCACATATCTTCAGCATTATTTTTATTTTGAAGCAACAACACATTTCAGGTTAAAGATGAAATATATAATGAAATAAAATCTTGTGCAGTCCTCCTAAATGACGCTAAAAGTCCATACTTTCCTCCGAAAACGTATTCAAAAAGCAGCTGAGAGCAGCGACAAGCTGAAAGAAACCCGTTTCTCTGGATAATCACTGCGTCCACAGTGATTGACAGATGACCGGTCTGCGTCAGCTAATGACATATTCATCAATATACATGCGGAACAGATTAAATTAGCCAGACAGACAGATTTCATTAACAAATATTGATGCTATTCAGTCAGATTTGATGCATGAAACAAAGTAGAATATTGACTTTTCAAGTGGACCATATCTAGCAAAACCCCGTCCGCATGTTGAATCTGCAGTATTCTTTTGTATTTATTCTCAAATTTCTCACCAAAAATTACATTTTACAAAATTACATTTGAACACATCATGAAAAACGTTAGAATTTACCTTTGTCCAAATACTCATTTTTACTAAATAGAGCCTGAACGCATCATAGTGCAGTACTGTAAAAAAAACGAGTATCGTCACGTTTTCAGAATTTTGGCATCAATATGTCACCAGAGAATCGGTTCCCTTGATATCCCTAAACTAAGCCAGCTAAACTGTTATTGTCGTAACAAAACCAAAAAATGTTTATTGCCAAGAAGTGAAAGTCAATTGTTTTCATTCCATCAGCGCCATTTTGGACTGAAAGCGACTACCAGATGCCAGTAAAACATCCGCCTACAAAGTGCCGCACAACAGTAAAACTAACTTCTATTCTATTGTGATATTCTACTAAAGAGGCCTGTGTTGAACAATACAATATCATCTGCATAAAGTGGAGGTCTAGGCTACGTGATGCAAATCAGGGGCGTCCGGCAACTTCCGCCTCTGGAAACTCCCTACAACTGTTAGACCTAAACACTGTGGAACCCTAAATTTAGCCCTGACACACCTAACTGTGCCAGTCAGGAGCTACTTTTAGCCTCAGGGCGTTGTGTGAATACTAATAGAAGGTCCCCTGTCAGTCACCTGTACGGCACATTTACAGCCACTACACCTCCCGTACAGTATCTGCTGTACAACCGTTCCGCCTGGTCGGGTTTTAATAGCTGTAGACGGAGAATTCACTGCCTCCGATTAGCTTTGCTGTTCCAGCAGTTTGGGTTTTAAGACTTAATCTTCCTCGCTGCAGTCCAGAATGATTTTCCATCTCTTTGTGGGCGCTGAATTACTTTGGACTGTTCTGCATGCATAGCAGTCTCTCTCCAACTCGGCCCACAATCTCTCCTGGAGCGCGTCCAGCCAGATGGTCGTGGTTCACCTTCCAAAGCCCTTTGCTTCTGCTCAGGGAGAGCGCCGAGCACATCCATGCGTGCACTGTTTGTATCTCTGACATCTTTGACACGCTCAGAGCCGCTCGGTTGACGGGTTTCTCTGTATTCGGAATAATTTTTTAGCAACTGCCGGAGGCTCCGATTGCATCTCTGAGGCCCGCAGCAACAACCTTTGAACAGATAAAACTGTGTGTTTTTCCACTTTGCTTGTTTTCACCTCTCCCGGCATCATATTATTGTGAGGAGTTATGTTTTATTCAACTGTCTTTTTGTACACTGTAAGCACACATTTGGTTATAAAAGGTTCTATATACATTATTAATAGGGCTGTCAATTGATTAAAATTAAAAGAAACCCTTACAGGTACTGCATTTTGCATAAAAAAATATGCTAAACCCCTTTGAAAATGGCCATGACAGTTTTTCCTCGAGCATTATTTAGCCTCCCTTTCGACAAGTTAGTATAACATGGTTGGTACCAATGGATTCCTTATGTTTTCTAGTTTCATATGATGCCAATATCTTCACTCTGGCTTTAACTAGGCCACTATAACCCAAAAATTGCAAATTGAGTTAATGCATTAAAGAAACACAACCTTACTATCGTGTTAACTTTGACAGCCCGAGTTATTAATGTTACTAACTTAGATAATTAACAACCAGGATCAGTGGAGCCACATTGTATGGGTCAAATGATGAGCATTTTAAAATACATCTTCAAAACTTTACACCTTGTATTGATTAAAGGTCAAAAAGTCCTACATCTGCAGCTAAAATAACACTTAAAAAATTGAGATAATATAAAAGTTGATGAAAAATGATGATGAAAAACTAAACATTCAGTGTCCCCTCAAGCCCAAAGATGTGTTAATTTCTTGCAAAATCCAACATGACAGCAATAATGATAATGATTGGATACTGATAAGAAAAACTGTAACAAACCAAATACGTTTTAAGACATATAAACAGTTTGCAGAAAACCAACATAATGAGGGATGATACTGATATAAAAAGTAATTATGCAGTATGGATTATGTAAAACAATATTCTTAAGAGTGAGCTGTATTTATATAGCACTAAAGATAGTAATAAACAGAAGTATTCCTTTATTGAGTCTCATTAATTGCTGAGTCCATAAAAATAAAAATAAAAACTGAAAAAAAATAAAATAAAACAGAGCACATCAGAAACCCTTGTGAAAATGTTACTCATGTAAAAATATAATTTAATAAAATAAATTAAAGTCAATAAAGTAAAATAAACACCAGGGATAAAATGAAGAGGATAACATTATTCCAAATTAAAAGCCAGATTAAAATAAAAAGAAAGGAAAGAAAAGCAGTTGAGGACCTTTTTCTGCTTTGCAAAGATGAATTAATAAAAAAATAAAATATAAATATATAAAATGTGAAGAGAAAATGTATTTTTATATCAGATCTTTCATTATTACACTGTCTCACCACTATCTGATATTTAATTAAATTGCTGCCTGATGTTTTGAAAGACTGAAACCTGTATGAAAACCTCTTCCCAGCTCTGAGGTAAATGTGGCTGGTGTTTCTGAGGTGAAACGGAGCTGCTCCTCTTTCTAACAATGACCCCCTGCTGTTTGTTTCCTTCCAGCTGGTGAGGAGGGTCTATAAGGGAATTCCCCTGCAGCTCCGAGGGGAGGTGTGGTGTCTGCTGCTCGATATCCCCAAAATAAAGGAGGAGAAGAAAGACTTCTACGAGGTACGGAGCCGGGATCTCACCACTAAACACACTCACTCTTTACAGTCCTGCTCTGCTCTCCCACACACACAGTTTATAAAATCAGCCTTCATCACAGCACAAACCTCATAAAGATTCATAAGCTGCTTTATTTGATTTCATTGAGCTTCAGTGGGACTTCGGAGGCTTAATTGTGTTTGTGTGAATCTGCACGCTGTAAAGAACGGAGACAAACTTCGGATCTCATTAGAAAGTTTAGCTGGCTGGATCAATAATACCGCTGCCTTCAGTTGCTCTGTGGAAGAATTTAAATTATGAGTTGAGGGCACAGACGGTAAACAAAAGGATAATATAAACTGTGAAAGAGAAATTTTCTGTCGATAATAATCCATTTTATCTTTTGTATGAAATTCTATTTAATCCGGTTGATGCGAAAACTGACAGGTTAAACTTCAAATGTACGATGAAGACTGTTATTGTACGCATCTTTTAAGACCTTTTCACCCCAAATTAACATCATACAAGCATAAGGGAACATGAAAAATTCAAATAAAATAAGACTGGATCTTCCTTTTAACCAACTGAGATAAATATTAAAACCGTAAAAGTTTAAATCTTTTAAATGTTATCTAAACTATTCACTGAAATACTTTCAGAATAGATTCAACGTGCTGTTAAGTAGCTGAATTATGTTTAATGTTGGCCCTGGTTGAAGTAGTCACGGGTCAAACTTGTGATGAAGTACTGCTCGTTGTCTTCATCATATAAATGATCAAAATTGTTCCAGACTCAATCGATTATTACGAGATGTTTTCTAGACTCATATTTGGTTGTAAAAATATTTTGCAAGGCTTTGTATGTGATTTTTAGTTATATTTTCACTCTTTAACTTGTATACTCGTATTTTAGTTTTCAAGAATAAGTTTTTCTCTAAAATAGTACTGATTGTATACAACACAATGTGGTTTTCTCCTTGGTTTCTCTTTCCCGTCTCTGACTTCTGTTCTTCTTCTTGCTGTGTTTTCTTGTCGTCTACAGAAACTAAAGGCCAGAGCCAGAGGACTCTCCCCCGACGTCCGTCAGATTGACTTGGATGTGAACCGCACCTACAGGGACCACATCATGTTCATGCATCGCTACGATGTCAAGTGAGTGTTTCCAGAATACACTACTGCAGTAACATCACCTTTACATCTCCTAGGACTCTTACCCTATACACTTTATTTACTCACTTATTACTGCTGCCTTATTCAAAACTGTAGATCCACTGTGGAAACCAGCCAGTGGAAAGTATATTAAAGGGGTAACTTTAAAAATACCAGGATAACTAACATGCATAGAACATACCAAACCTTTTGGAAAATGATTTTTATTCAATAACAAATAACAGTACAAACAACAATACTGTAGAATATATGACTTTTCATGACTTTTTGACATACTATGAACTTTTTCTTATTCTTTTTCTACATAGAATAATATGACTTTTATATTTTTTTTAACATGCTATACTATGACTTTTCACCAGAATATATTTTTACTTTTTATGACTTTTTTTGACATGAAATGTACAACATACTTGTAGACTGTAAATTTGTCCTGATGTATTACAAGCCAAAGACGATCAGTCGCAGCTCTTATGTAATTACTTTATTCTCGTGTGTGAGGAGGATATTGTACTTCACATTTATTGATTTTACACCTGTCTAGGTTGTGTATTTTAACTGGAAGTTAAAGATGTCTGTGCCGTCAGAATTCAAACTATGAATAACGATCTTGGCTCTAATTCTGTTTAATTGTGGTTTCAGGCAGCAGGCTCTCTTCAACGTCCTCACAGCCTACTCCATGTACAACACGGTGAGTCAGTAACACTCTGAAACTGCAAAGGTTACTATGATTTTACTATCTGCATGTGTCTGTGTATTGTTATTCCTCTGAATGATTAATGTGTGTTTGCAGGAGGTGGGCTACTGCCAGGGCATGAGTCAGATCACTGCTCTGCTGCTGATCTACATGAATGAAGAGGACGCCTTCTGGGCTCTGGTCAAACTGCTGTCGGGGCAGAGGCACGCCATGCACGGTGAGTCTGGTTACGCCAAGTAGCAAACTTTAACAGTCAGGTTACACCAGATGGCCGAGTTGTGGCGACATTACAGGGCGAGTGACCGGAGGAGAAGCTCACTTGTTGCTCTTTCCTCTGGAGGGAGAGGGGGAGGTAAGGGAAGAGGAGTAAGGGAGAGAAACGAGGAGAAGGAGATAGGAAAGGGTAGAGAAGAGTAAGGAGAGGGTAGAGGGAAGGAGAAAGGGGGAGAGAGTAGAGGAGAGTAAGGAGGATAGAGAGATAGGACAGGGTAGAGGAGAGGAGGGAGAGAGGAGACGAAAATAGGAAAGGTAGAGGGAAGAAGAGAGAGATAGGACAGGGTAGAGAAGGAGAAAGGCAGAGAGAGGGAAGAGGAGAAGAGGGAGAGAAAAGAGGAGAAGGAGAGGGGAAAGAGTAGAGGAGGACAGAGGGAGAGATAGGAAAGAGAAGAGGAGAGGAAAAAGACAGAGGAGAGAGAGAGAAAGAGAGAGAGTTGATCAGATTGTGACATACTCCATATTAGATGTGAAGTCATCACCGATCGTCTCTTCCGTCTCACCTTCAGGGTTCTTCGTCCCCGGCTTCCCGAAGCTGATGCGTTTCCAGGAGCATCACGACCGAATCCTCAAGAAGATGATGCCCAAACTGAAGCAGCACCTGGTGAGACGCACAACAACACCGCTGTAGAGATGAATAATGAAACAGCTGCTGAATAATGGAACAACTGCTCACAATACCACATATCTATCCAAATAACTCAGAGATTAGGTCATTACATTACTTTAATAGCACTACTTAATACACCATTATGGATAATACTGTGATAAATATGGACTAAAAATAGGGTTAATATACTATTAAGAGATATTTATGTTTCCTGGACAACAAGCTCCATATTTTGTGCTCAATGCGCTGAATAGACTTTGTGTTGGTTTGTTTGTGCTGTTCCAGGACAGCCAGGAGGTGTTAACCAGTCTCTACACCATGAAGTGGTTCTTCCAGTGCTTCCTGGACAGAGTGAGTACATTACAGACAAGCCCTCCCCATATATGGAATAATAAAATGTAACAACACTGCTGCTGGAGGTTGTCTTACTGATGTGAACTTCCCATTGCCAGACATGTTTAGTGTTAAAGGTGATAAACACGCAGTAGGAGTACAGTCACTAGGACGAGGCTTTGCTCATGAGGGGTGGGGAGGAGGAAGGTGAGAGGAGGAAGGTGAGAGCTGAAAGGAGGGAGGTGAGAGGAGGGAAGAGAAAGGAAGGTGAGGACTGAGGTGAGAGGAGGAAGCTGGGAGGAGAAACTATAGATATAGAACCAACCTCCTCCTTTATGTGAGTCATAACAATAAGATCTCCTAACCTAAAGTTGTGTCTGTGTCTAGACTCCCTTCACCCTCACCCTCAGGATCTGGGACATCTACATCTTAGAGGGAGAAAGAGTGCTGCCCACCATGTCCTACACCATCCTCAAACTGCACAAGAGTAAGTTTACTCTGCACACACACTGGTACCAGCTGGTGTCTACCTCTCAAACACTGAACAAATGTCTCACTTATTTATATATATGTGATCTACAGAGCACCTGATGAAGCTGTCCATGGAGGACCTGGTGGAGTTCCTGCAGGTGACTTTGTCCAAAGATTTCTTCTTCGAGGACGACTTTGCGATCGAGCAGCTGCAGGCGTCCATGACGGAGCTCAGGAGGGC
>CAKALG010024111.1:0-12534 GCA_916700815.1 Helicolenus hilgendorfi
CAGCACCTCCAAGAACAGACGCCAAGCCTGTCAGAGCATCATCACATCCCACAGGACAGCTGGGGGGGAGGAGGAGGGAGGGAGGCAGGAGAGGATAGGAGAGGAGCAGGTGGAAGGATGGGCACTGGCGCTGTCGAGAGAGAAGAATCAACAGAGAGAAAAGAGAAAATCAACACTGTCTATATGAGGGAGAGGACACAGTTATATCCTGGTAGATCTTTTGATCTGGATGAGCTAGTGCTCTTCTGTGGTGGTGTGTGTTTGTTAAATTACAGCATTTATGAGGACCGCAGCATCATAATTACTGCTTTATTTGGAGTCACCCTCACACCTGTAATACGAAATTATATGAAAGACTTAATAGCTTTTAGGGAACACTTTATTTTAACTCCCCCCTTTAGCATTTAATTTCGTACATACACATTTAATTAACGGGTTATAACACACTATAATGAAGATACAAGTGTTAACTATCCTTGATGCTGCTATAAACAGATACGGAATGACAACATAGTAAAACACAATTATAATAACATGAAATATGTCTCCAGAAGTTATTGTCATTGACAAATACTATACATAATACACACTTAAAAATGTCCTTATAAGTGTACATTATAATGTGTAATAAATAATTTAGTAAATGTTTAAATAGTGCTTATAAATGCTTAAGTAAAGTGTTACCTGGATGGGCGACACTTTCTTCTTTCTTAAATGGGAAAAAACTTTAAATGAGTTCACTAAAAGGTCCATCTGCTAGTTTTAGGAAGACACGACAACCATTGTGTATGAATGTATCTCCAAAAACTTCCAAGACACTTTTTTAAATGCACTGTGTTATTTATATGTGTCATGTAACTTTGTGACTTTTATTTGACCTTTTGATCATTGTGCGTGTATTTTGTTTTTGTTTCTTTCTGCCATTCTTTGTTATCTATTATCTGCTTGGAAATTCAATAAATAAAGTTTTGAAGGAGATGACAATCAATTTGGCAATCCTAATGTTTTATCAAAGCTAATTTTAAAGGAACAGTGTGTAACATTTAGGGGGATTTATTGGCAGAAATTGGAATATAATATTAATAAGAATGTTTTCTTTAGTGTATAATCCCTGAAACTATAAGAATCGTTGTGTTTTTGTTACCTTTGTTACCTATTTATATTTACATACGGAGCGGGTCCTTTTCATGGAGCTGGCTGCCATGTTTCTACAGTAGCCCAGAATGGACAAACCAAACACTGGCTCTAGAGAGAGCTATTTGCGTTTTCACATTTTTGCATTTTCACGCCATCCACCGTAGTTCTCCTACACGCTTGGCACACGGGAGAATATTAAGCTGGTTGCAATCTGCAACCTCACCTCTAGATGCTGCCAAATCCTACACACTGCACCTTTAAAGACTTTGTTTTAGGGTTGAGGTTAGTTATGTAGCGGTGAGATTCAAGGTTAAAGAGAATGAAGTGTAGTTTATTGATAAATTATAATAATACTTTTAGCGGAGCGGCTCTAGGGGTGGCAGCCTCGGTCTGTCGGTTTGGTCTAGACTAAAATATCTCAACAACCATTGGATGGATTGCCATGAAATCTTGTACAGGCATTTATGGTCCCGAGAGGATGCATCCTGCAGACTCTTAGTGATCCCCTGATGTCTCCTCTAGCGCCACAATGAGGTTGACATTTGTTTATTTTCAGTGAAATATCTCAATAACTTTTGCATCGATTGCTGTGAAATTTGCTACAGACATTCATGTCCCCATCAGGATGAACTGTAATCACTTTGGTGATCCACTGACTTTTCATCTAGCGCCATCATCAGGTCTAAATTTGTCCCTGTGAGGCCTGTAGATACTTGGTTTTACAAGCCTTGTTGAGGCCACAGTTGTCACATTATTGGCTGACACACAAACAAGAGGAAACACAGGGTTTAGAAACATAAAAATAAACCAATAAAGCAGATATAGAGTTGATGGAGTGGCCAGACGTTGAGATGAATCTACCGGTCCTTCCTGTCTCACTCCTCCTCTCTCCATCACAATGTAGAGGATGGGTTGCTGAGGACAACCTGTGTCTACTCACCTAACGATGAACAGGAAGTGGTGTCTGTGAGCAAAGGTGCTATTAATAGCAGCGTGTGTAGAAAGGACATTTGATCGCTGATGTGTGTGTGAGCACCTGTGTGTGTGTGTGTGTTACAGGGAGGAGGAGGATGCAGATTGTGAGACTCAGACAGTTACCAGAGAGAGCAGGAGGGGGGAGAAAGAGTGAGGGATGGATGGAGGGAGCGAGGGAACGTAGTGGAGGAGGGGGCGAGCGTGTGTTGACGCTGTACGTGGCGTCAGTGCGATAAGAATAGAGACGGTGCGTGTAGCGCTGCTGAGACATAAACCTCACACCCTCAGTGGGGCAGGCAATGCTCACTCTGTGTGTGTGTTTGCACATGTATTAGGGGATGCTCATGTGTTCATGGAGGAGTAAACTCTTGGGCTTGCTGGGATTTTTTTGTTCTTCAGTTGTGTAATTACAGTTATGTGTAGGCTACCATTTCATTCATGTTCATTTTTAGAAACACATTTTCTTTTCATCATTAAAGAGCGACTTGATAACACGATAAATGCTTTGAGAAATGTGGACTATATTTAGGTTTTGAAACAATCTTCTTGTTAAAGACAAAAGAAATAAGGACGCCTTTAAACTCACATCTGTAATCATGAAATCACTTTTATTACAATGTGGAATAATAGAAAATGATTACATAATTAAATGAGTGTGCTGCATTCCCTGCACATTATATGCATATATTGTGTGTATATTGTGTATGCGTAACTGTATATCTTCCTTGTAAATATATGTTAATTTTCCTTTCTATTTCTTCCTTTAGTGCTACTTTTATATACTTTGTTCTATGTAATTGTTTTATTCTAATCTAGTTTATACTTTTTTTTATGTGTGTTTAATGTGGACTAAGCTACAGCTACATTTCATTGTGTAATCCTGCATTGTATAATGATAATAAAGCTGAATCTTGAACCTATATATCAAGGGTATAGCCAGAAGTATGAGAAAGGTATGAGATGAAGCAAGAATAAAACAACGGCATAGCAAAGCATGAACTGTGGAGGAACAGTTTTAAATCACGGTTTATAATTGTCAGTCTATATTTTAGAATCAAAGGCACGCTGTGGCTCTGCTGGGTCTAACGTGGAGACCCTGTTCATGAAGCGTCTTCACAGCATCAGGAACTGAAGCAGCCACTGTGGAGGGACAAGAGGTGAACAGAAAATCAAAAAACCTCTTCAGGTCCAGGTCAGTATATGAACACATAACAGAGAATATTTGTCCAGATACTCACAGCGTTGATCCCTCTGTATTTCACCGCTTCACTGGTCTCTGATTCATACAGAGCTGAGGAGAAGAGGGGGAGGAAATGACTGCATAGTCAGAGCAAAGGCTCGACATTCAGTAACTTCTGTATCACGTTTAGCGTTCATTTTCAAAACTGAGATCCTGGCGAGTATCCTGGATTTATTTAGCGATAGTCCAAAATACACATGAAACCTGTTATGTAAAGAAACTGTGCACGTGTAGATCATCTAAAAGCAAACTGAATAAAATATGTTGGTTGGTACGCCATAATCACATCATGGGTTTTATAATAAGATACACTTTTGTTGTTGAAGAAGCACTTTTAGTCTCCTATATGCAGTGATGGAAGAAGTACTCAGATCCTTTACTCAAGTAAAAATACTACAATGTAAAAATACTCAGTTACAAGTTAAAGTCCTGTATTCAAAATTAAGTAAAAGTACAGAAGTATTATCAGCAAAATATAGTTAAAGTATCAAAAACGTATTTGTTCTGCCGTAAAATGTCCCCTGTGACTGAGGTATTTTATGACATTATTAGATTTTTTTAGGTTTAATGCAGATGGGTCAAAAATAGAAAATAATAGAGCTCCCTGAAATAATCAAATTAATCTTACCTTTTGTGTGTGTGTGTGTGTGTGTGTGTGTGTGTGTGTGTGTGTGTGTGTGTGTGTGTGTGTGTGTGTGTGTGTGTGTGTAGTTGTACAGCTATCTTTGTGAGGACCAATTTGACTTTAAGACCATCGGATGAGGACGTTTTTGGAAAGGGAGGACATTTTGGCCTTCAGACAGACGTTTAAGGGCCTGTTTGAGTGTTTACACAAAGCAATTACGCATAGGGCACCCAAATGGCTAGCAGCGGCCCTGTCAATGAGCATCTTCGCAAAGATATAAGTACACGGTATGTGTGGGTCGGTGCGTTACCGAAAAGCTTGTTCACCCTGGTGACACACGACACAAAGGCCTGGAAGGACAAGTGAAGCTCTCCAGACGCAAAGCGCTCAGACAGCAGCTCCACTACCTTGTTGTCAAGCTGCATCCCTGGGAAACAGACAAGTGAACACGACGGTGTGAAGACCAAACAGCAGCAATTATTTATGGGTGTGTGTGTGTGTGTGTGTGTGTGTGTGTGTGCATACCAACAGCTTGCATCGCTGTACTGAGTTCAAAGGGGCTCATGGACCCAGAGGAGTCCTCATCGAACTGGAAGAAGATGGACTGAAAAAAAAAGCAGCATCAACAATGACACAACTCTCTTTATTTGTTCTGTATTTAACACACACACACACACACACACACACACACACACACACACACACACACACACACACACACGGGCAGTACCTGCAGATTGCGCAGACTGGACAGCAGGGCTCCTGTTTGTTCACGGCTGAGACTGCAGCGCCCTTTAGTCTGCCAGCAGAGTTAAGGACATCTCAACAGGACATAAGTCGGAGCGATAAAGTTATTATTATAAAGTTATGAGGAAGCAGAGTGAAGGTGAACAGCGGGGAGGCACGATGACTCAACCAGAGAACCGGGGGTACGAATCCCTTCGTCAGCAAGCATCTGCCAGGTCGGCCCCCCACAGATTTTAACATGAACTCATGAAAAACATAAATCAGACGTATAGTCAAGGTCAAACAAGGATCATGAACTACAAGCAGTTATATTAAAGAATATACTGAGGACAAAAGGATACATCCTCTTCAAAGATGAGCTGTCTGCATGTCTCCAGTGACAGATGGTAATCTTTGTCAAGAGCTGTGATCACGGGAAGAAAGGCACAGATTGATGCAGAGAAAGAAAATAAAGGTTTGAATTGGATTAAGATGATGAAAGGTGAAGGTGAGGACAAGCTCAGTGTACTCTATCTGACTGCAGCTGTGAGCTGCTGTCTAGACTCGTGACCTCCGTGACTCCACTGGGATGACTTTTGAGGGTATGTGTCGCTACATTGCTCCCATCTAGTGGCCATTAAAGGTACTATATAGTCAAATCAGATGCTGCTAAAACATGCAAAATCTGATATACTGGAGATTTTAACCTGCGTTGAACAGCTTCATGAGCTCCTTGGCGTTCATTCTGTCATCCTGCCGGGGGACATAGAAGAAATCAGAAAATCAAAGGCCTCAAATTCACACTTTCATTAAATAAAGTACAATGAGGAGGACTTCTTACTGGGCCAGCATCCTCATCAAAAGCCTTCTGAACTCTCACTCGATCCTCCGGGGTGACGGGAGTCGCCATAACCTGTTGGGCGTGAACAAACAACGATTTAAATATAAACATACTATATTCTTTTGGTCAGCTGCTTTAGGCTGGTGTTTTAACGTGTATGTACGAGACCGTTAAACTCACCGGGAGGAAGCCAGAGGAGCAGGTAAAGTCCTGATTCCTGCAACACAAACAGTAAACCGGATTGTCTCTTAAGTTATACTTTTACACAGTTTGAACCTTACAAACTCAGAAATACTGCTTGATATGGGCTCACATCCTTTACTTCAGTAAAACTAGCAATACCACAGTGTTAAAATTTGCAGTCAAAATTATACTTGAGTATTAAGTATTATCAGCAAAATGTACTTAAAGTATCCAAAGTAAAATGTCTAATAATGCACAGTTTAGAGTGTTAAAGGTCTTATTTGTAACATTTTTATGTAGAGGAATATTTTTCAAAAATAATACATCTACATAGTGTTTAGAAATGTGCCGAATAAAAGTGTGGCTTTTTCTGAAAAAAAATATTATGATTGTGAATTAATCATATTCCAAAAATTGGCGCGTTCAAAATGAATATTTTGTTTATTTCTGTGGTAGATAATCTGATGTTTGACTCCCACTTCTAACAAGGCTTGTGAGCCAATAGTAAAACAATGTTGGGGAGGAACCTGGCAAACACTTGTTGTGAAGTAAATGCAATGGAAGAGAGGAGAGAGATGCCACATCTAGTGGCTGATTGTTATCAATGTTATAGAATAGCACCTTTAAATTATGGAGTTTTTTTAACCTTATGCACACAAGATAACATTTTGTGCATTTTTCAGGGCTTCAGGGGTCGCCTGTTAATTGTTGTTGCAGGACAAGTTACAACTTTATAATTCTTATAGGTGACCTCATGTAAACGTCAACCTGAGCAGCTCTAATCAGCCACATATTCAGCATCATATTTTACAAGTTCATCACATGATTTGTGTGTAAAATCAAATTAACTACTGTTGTTAAATAAATAGTAGAGCAGTAAAAAGTACAATATTTCTCACTAAAATGTTATTAAGTCCCATAAATTGGAAATACTCAAGTAAAGTACCTCACAATTGTACTTAAGTGTGGTACTTGAGTAAATGTTGCTCTGGATGGAAAAAAAGATGCTTATTAGTCAGAGTGATGCTCGTATTACACTACAAATTGACTGTGTTGCTAACAGAAGCGATAAGAGGTGCTTTTATGAGCCTATTGTTGTTGAGACTAATTACTAAATGACACAGTAGCATGATGTTGTGAGTTTGAGTGTAGGTACAGGGGAGTGTGGGTGACTGTGACTGTGCCCTTGAGAGGGAGTGATTCAGGAAGTGTTGTGGGTCTATGATTTAACAAGGGGTCTAAATGAAGCTGTTTCTCTGACATTATTATGGTAAAGGAGAGAAAAAAAAATACATTCAGCTAAACAGTCTGCTCTTGATTTTTGTCCTCTGTTTTAGGGTCTTTTAAAGCCTCTAATTTTAATCCCCTCCATCTTACCCCAGAGTGTTTCCGGTCTTGGAGAAAATGCGGATGAAGTACTCTCCGGGCTGGTTGGGTCGATAGGTGGACGCCATGATGATGTAGTTACCCGGGTCCAGATGCAGCTTCCTCCAGACACCCCTTTGGCACAATGTTAATGTGTTACATCTATAATACTATTTACTATTTGTTTAATAGCTGCCAACAGCAGGGCCGTGAGCAACAATGGTTAATGTTAAATATGTTTTGTTTCTCTTGTTTTATCTGCATGTATTTTCTTTTGTTTTCGGCAGCTATGGCCAAATTAATTTTCTTTTTTTTGGATGATAAAGTAAATTTTGGTAACACTTTCTATGACGCCCACGTCTAAAATGCAATTTAAACACACTTATAATGCGTTACAATCTGCTTATAGCACTTATAATTATAGTTATAAACACTGATATTTATTCATAATGCTTTCTAACAAATAATTATAACACATTATAAAGCATTTTATAATGACTTAAAAGGTCAAGTATATACTTCATAATTGCTGGTCACTCACTGACATTTTTTTTTGCATTCAATAATAATAATTCCCATGGTTGTAATACATACAGTATAATATTTTTATAATGCATTATAATCACTGTTATAATGCATTATTACACAGCTTTGTTGAATACTTGATTCTGATTGGTTAATCACGGCGTTCTACAGTCTGTTATTTCTTTATAGCAGACCGTTGCTATGTATAACAGACCGTTGCTATGGGCGCAGTTCTGATGTTGGACTCTGGCCAACCATTTTTGTGTAAAATGATTGATTTCTTAAGTAAGTAGCCGTGTAATAAGCAGGATAATGTACAGCAAGCGGGTCATTGTTATGAAATAAACCCTTTCAGGGCGACCCCTGTCGGGGTTTATTTCACAACAATGACCGGCTCGCTATACATTATCCCTTACTTATAATAGAATTATAAATTACTCTAAGTGGTCATTGTTTGCTTTAAGTAAAGTGAAAAATATATCATTATATCTATGCAAGAACAACACACAAAACATATTTTTACTTTACCAAAAGCAAACAATGAGCACTTAGAGTAACTTATAATCAAGTTTTTATTTGATTATATTTGTATTCTCTCACCAGATAACAAAAAACTACTTTTTCAGGCTCGGAAAAGAGATTCTATCTCAAGGGATTTCCTGAATGAATAAAGGTTAAATAAAATAAAAAAAATAAAATAAAAACAAATAGTGACTCAAGATCATTTGAGTTATGCTCAAATTTCAAGGGTTCTGGGACTAAATGCATCACCAATTATTAATTATCTTCTTCAATCTTTGCATGTAGTTAGAAAAAGTATTATTTGTTTCTGTTCAGAAGCAGGTTTGTTAGATTGAGGTACAAATTCAATTATTTACAATCGATTCAGCGCATAGTTAGCATAGAAGGTTTACTCTAGTCTACAGTCCCTAAAGGTACAAAGTTAAAGCACCAGCA
Organism: Helicolenus hilgendorfi; assembly: GCA_916700815.1. Lineage (NCBI taxonomy): Eukaryota > Metazoa > Chordata > Actinopteri > Perciformes > Sebastidae > Helicolenus > Helicolenus hilgendorfi. The sequence continues at coordinate 8,575 of CAKALG010024111.1, forward strand.
CCAAGTTTTCTGCTTTATGAACAGATTATTAAATGATTTCTAATTAGCAGTGATTATTTCTCATGATGGAGTATTACCTCTGAGCCTTATATTTCCCAGAGCGACCCACGGGGCGATTTGTCATGAAGAAGTTGCGGCTCAGACACACACCCTGGAGCTGTGAAGAAACATAGAAAATGATATAAGATTGTTCTGACAATAATTTAAGCAGATAATGAAAGATTATGCCTCTGTTGCCCATGAGATACTCACCTCAGGAGGAACCTGCAAAAAAGAAGAAACACAGACGGATGTGAGTTGATTCAGAAATAAAAAGGTGCAGAGACTCAAAATATGAATTAAATCAATAAGTAAATTAAAAGTAGACCTTGTAGATGTGGAACGCCATGTAGAGGAAGTGGATTTTACTCTTCGTCCTGCGGTTTTTCTGCAGCAGCTCCACCAGCACAGTGCACTGTTTGGCTTTCTTCTTTTTTTTATCTAAACTCTTCTTCTCCTCTGGGGTTAATTCCTCATCATCTTCGTCATCTTCATCATCCTCATCCTCATCGTCTTCTTCAGGCTGGTCCTGCTCCTTGAGAACCAACTCGAACTGAGGATTCTTCCAGAACGATCCTGAGGAAAAACAAATGTGTGATGGAATAAATAAACGAGCCAGGCAGAGCTTGAATGCTTATTTGGGCAAATATAAAGTCTTAAACATACGGTTGTATTTGCGGCTACCACCGGCAGAACTCCCCGGTACCCAGAATCCTTCATGTTCACTGATGGTCCAGGAAGTCGGGGAGGCGGGAGAGGCAGGAGAGGCGGGAGAGGCAGGTGTGCTTCCCTCCACAATAGTGTCAGGACTCACACTGCAGAGCTCCACGATGTCAAACAGGCTGCTGAAGTCATCAGCACTGATCCTAATGGAGAGCATCATTTACATCAGATATCTTACTGTTTATGAGAGGCAGTAATTACTCAAATACTTGTACTTTACTTGAGTATTTCCATTTTATGTAACTTTTTAAGACCACTACATCTCAGAGGCAAATATTGTACTCTTTACTACATCACAATTTCTCATTCCCTTCCTGTTCAGTTAAAACCATGTATCTCCAAATTTGATGATTTTTAATTTTTTCTTAAAACTTTTTTCTGTCCCTTTATGTGTTTCTCCTACATCTTAAAGGTACAGTGTGTAGGCCTTGGCGACATCTAGTGGTGCGGTTTCAGATTGCAACCACGGTTTTGCACTCCATGGCTCACGTTATCGCAGTTTCACAAGTGTGTTGGAGAACTACAGTGGCCTTCAGGTAAGGTAAAAACTTGAAAGGCTCTCTCTAGAGCCAGTGTTTGGTTTGTCCGTTCTGGGCTACTGTAGAAACATGGTGGTTGGCAGAGCAATATGGCGGACTCCATGAAGAGGACCCGCTCCCTCTGTAGATATGAAGGGCTCATTCTAAGCTAACGAAAACACAACGATTCTTATGAAAACATGGCTCTCAATATTATAATATATTTCTGCTAATAGGTCCCCGAAATGTTACACCTTTGGATGTTTGTGATAAACTGAAGGATGAATTGTTCCTTTATGTGTTGAGAATATTCTCTTACTTCTTAAACTAAATAAACTATTTGAAAACGTTCTTGGATCAGCTGGAATATGCATCGTCACAAAACTGAAAACAAGGCTGTTCTTCTGAGCTCATGAAAAGTTGACTTTTTGGAGACGTGTGGTTTTCACAGGACAAACATATGATGATCTTATATAATAAGATGCTGTAGATTAAACTAGCCAACTTTAAAAAGGAGTTGAGAACACTTACAGCAGTAAAATGCAGCATACACATTAATGCAGCAGTAATATTAATCCAGAAACATCATATATCATAGTAAAACGCTGACAGGGAACATTTACTTTCGATACTTTAAGTAGATGTTGCTGATACTTACGTACGTTTACTAAAGATTATGAATGCAGTGTAATTTTGTGTGTTTTAGTATCTGCCACGTACCAGAACTCTCCATCTTCTTTCTTCTTCAGCTCAATCCTTTCCTTCTCTGCTTTGTCCACGTTATCCCACTCTTTACCCCTGCAGACACACACAAACACACAAAGAGAAATTGAGTGTAAGTGCTTGCTCCCTCTTTTATACGATGTGCAGAAACAGGAAGCTTCCTCACTTGTCACTCCAGGGTCCGCGATATTCAACAAAACCCCAGGGGTTCCTCAGCCTCAGCAGCAAAACCTCCTCCGACGCTCTCTTCACCTGAAACGTGAAGAGAGAAGAGTGAAGTATTATTTACAAAAGAAAGATTGTTTTGTCAGTTCTTAGTTTTATCTCAGTGTTTTTATTTGTACTAAGAGATGAGATGAGACAGCAGTTGACCAAACGATCTCACCACAAGGTCCGTCAGTAGTTGTTCTGGATCTTTCAATCGTATCACATGCTGTTTCCAAGCTCAAACTCAAGCGCCAAGTTTTTCAATTGTAACTTTTACGACAACATGGATTAGAAGTCTTTAAAGTGCTCAAAAATACATTAAAGGTAATTTTAATGTCGGCAAAATTCATCTACCGAAGAAGATCATGTGATACGATCAAAAGCTCTAAAACAGTTACTAATGGACCTTGTGCTGAGATTTTTTTTTGGCCAACGGTTGTAGATTATATTAGATTATGGTGAAATGGAACGATATGAGATGAAATGCCACAATATGCTATTTGATTAAATTAAGATGAGACAGGATGAAATATGATTAGATTAGATATGGTCAGTGACGGGATGATAAGAGATTAAATTACAGGAGAAACATGATATTAAATTCAATTTCAGTGAGATTATATCAGATTACATTACATTAGATTAAAGTGAAATTAGATGAGATAAAATGGGATGATATTACAGTAGGATGACATGCAATGAAATGGGATGATTAGATGAGATGAGAGTCGATGAGATTATATCATTTAGATGAGATGAGATTAAATTAGATTACATTAGATGAGATAAGATTAAATGAGACACAATGAAATATGGATAGATTAGATCAGGTCAGGAATGGAATGATATGAGATTAAATGACAAGAGGTATCATGAGATTATATACAATTTCAAGTGAGATTATATTAAATTTGGTTAGACTAAAGGGAAATTGGATAGAGATAAAATGGGATGATAATGACATGCAATGACATTGGACGATTAGATTAGATGAGATTATATTAGATGAGATTAATAATTCAATATCAGTGAGATTGTATTAGATCAAATTACATTAGATTAAAGTGAAATAAAATGAGATAAAATGGGATGATATTAGGATGACATGTGATGATTGGATGAGATGAGAGTTTATTAGATGAGATTATATCATTTAGATGAGATGAGATGATATTAAATTAGATTACATTAGAAGAGATTATTTAAATGAGATAGATTAGATTCAACTTGATGTGATTCAATTTGATTCCATTTGATTTGATCTGAGCTGAGATGAGATGAAACAAGATTAGATTACATTTCAGTGAGATTACGTGACAATGAATTACATTAGATTAGATGATATGAAATGGTTTTAGATTACAGAGGTCTTTTGGAGAAAAACTGATCATTGCATAAACAAAGAAGACATCAAAGCAGCATATTGATGACGATGCAACAATAAATAATGACATCAGCTCTGTGCTGCAGCGTCGTCTCTGAGTCATACTGGCCTTGTCGGTGTCGGTGATGGCATAAGCGTGGCCCTTTATCAGCCCGTCTCCCGTCACTTTACCAATGTCACGGTAGGTGCTGGCCTGTGAAGACAAAGAGAGGAACTAAGTAGCATCCAGCTGTGTGGTGTAAACTTTTGGAGGCGTGTACGTACCTCGATGAAGCAGCTGAGCAGGCTGCCTCGAGACAGGGCGGCTGTCAGGGACCTCCAGAAGACTCGAGGGGTACGAGATGAAACCTGCAGCGAGTACGCAAT
>CAKALG010024115.1:0-10142 GCA_916700815.1 Helicolenus hilgendorfi
CAGTGGGGCACGCTCACATGCACGGACATGCACTGAAAGGCACGCACGGCAGGTAGACATTACTCCACTATATCTATAGCAAGTAGTTGTCTGCTGGTATATTAATGCTCTGTATATAGAGCACATTTAAATACATCATTAATTCATAATTCACTGATACAGTTTAAACTAGTCAGCAGTAGAGGGGATAAATGTCTCTAATATGTTTTCTCCTGCTTAAATACAAGGTAGCCTACAGGTGTTTCCGTGACTGTGAGAGAAACTGTGGTTCAATATGAGCACTTTCACTTCTTCAGTTTACTGCATATACATACACTGTACATTTTGTACATTCTGGTCTAAAACACTGGTTTACTAATAGAAATAAAACAGCCATAGTGGAAGAAATGTGATGACAGTGATGGTCTCCTTTTCTCAATCAGGCTAAACCGTTATAAATGTTTTGCACAAATACTGGAAGGCTTCATTATGCCCACTCTTCTTCTTCTGCTTAAGGTCACAGCGCAGAGATTCACACCCACACACACACACATTCAGAGACACATTGAGTGTTTGCAGCTCTACTAGCGCCATGTTCTCATATATTCTCATATTTTTTTTATCACTTCTGATAAATAATGATAAAATAAACACGTTGGCTTGTTTCCTAATAACATTATGGCATCTTTCAAAAAGAAGCGAATACAATGTGTGGAATTTCCACACTACACACGCCGCATGCAGTCACATCCTGTTTTTAGCTGCTCCAGACTTTGCAGAAGTGTGGGATATTCCAGGATATGCAGGATAATAGTTCCTTGAAACGGGGACTTTTTTTGCCCTGATGCAGGAATGCTAATGATGAGTCACCTTATATGGTGATGGATTCGTTGGAGACAATAAATAACAAATGGAGGCAGGCTTTGCAGGAGGGCATGGAGCCCGTTGTGTAACTACATCCTCCCTGAGCCCCTGTGACCCACAGAAATGATGAATAGCAACCAGAACAACGTGTTTATATTGTTGAAATTGGGAGAACGAGAATGCTGAGAATAAACAGCTGCACACAGTGAGACATCTTTAATCCGGTTGGGGTCAAAGGTCGTTTGAGCAGTTCATCAGATGGGAGCAGAGGGGGATGATAGAAGAAGATATTCAACAGGGGAGGCCGTGAAAGACAAACAGGGTTCTTCAGTTAAGAAAGCAAGCATTGAGATTCCAGTCGTGTTGCTGAAACACTCCCTATTCACTAAAACTAAACACACTCTCACTTCAGGAGGTTTGAACACACATATCAGACTCAGTAGGAGGGTATTACAATTTCAATAAATTGTTCTTGCATGCCAATAACAAGCTTTAATCTCTTGACAATGGGTCATTGTTTCCCAGCAACAGCAACAAGAACTGGGAACTAAACAGAAAGTGATGCCAAACAAAAATAAAAGTGTGTTTCACTCTCTCAAATGACATCAAGCCCGCAGTGTGATCACTATCAGCTTCATTTTCCTGTTTCAAAGACAAGTAGGGGCCGACCTCCAAGAGACCTGCCATACGCCTCTACAGCGTTTCCAGCTCATTTGGATTAACTGATATTTCAGCCAAGTCGCACAACAGTTTGTCAAACAGTCACAAAATTGAATGTACTGATTTGTATACATAGATACACATTTTCTTTTCACTTTTTTTTTCGAGATGGTCAGCACGAAATCAATTCTTATGTAATTCCATGTAACTGCGAACGCATTCATGTCCCGTGTGAAACCACAAGTCAACGTTGATTAATTTGTCACGTAACTTCCGTACTTAAGTTACGGCACTTCCGGTGTTATTTTAACCTAAATGGCGATCTTTTCCTAATCCTAACTAAGACGTTTTCTTTTGAAAATGCTGGAACAGAAATTGACACGTGCACCACGTGTTGCTGGGCATTTGTAGGAAAACGCATGAAAAATACATCGTTGAAAGGAAATTCGCATACAAAAAAGTGACTATTGATTTGTGTACATAAACACAAATTTCCCATTTTTTTTCTGTGATGGTCAGAGACAAAATCAATTATGTAATCCACGTAATTGTGAACCGGAAAGTATAAAGAGCACCGAATGCAGCGTAGAGAAGAAGTCGGGGTGGATGAGCAGGTCAAAAAACACTGGACTTTCGCCCACTACACTGGAGACCGCTGTTCCGCGTGAAACTAGAAGTCATCGTTGATTGATTTGTTGCGTAACTTCTGTACTTAAGTTACGCCACTTCCAGTGTTATTTTAACCCAAACCGCAATCTTTTCCTAAAACTAACAAAGTAGTTTTGTTGCCTAAGCCTAACCAATTCTATCTATTCCTAGATAGAGTTTTATTTTTAAATCACTGGAGCAGAAACTGACACGTGCGTCACATGTTGCTGGAGATTCGTAGGAAAACGCCATAAAACACGAAAAATACATTGTTGAAAGTAAAAAAAAAAGGGGAAATTTGTGTCTATGAACACAAATCAAATAGATTAAATGCCGTGAGACTGTGTTCAGATATTTAGTCACAGAATATTTAACGGTGTGAAACATGGCAGCCCTAGTACAGGATTTTTTTTCTCACGATTAAGGGTTTCTTTGATGTATGACAATGTTGATCAATTTCCAGCAGTTCATTTAAAGTTTGAGTTGTTATACATAGGAGTTACCAACCTAGAGAAATCTGAAATATTCACTTAATCTGCTATATAAATATTTCCATCCTCATTATTTTAGAAAGTTATAATTTTGGGGGTTTTCTTTCAAGTCTGTCCAAAATAGAGAAGTCGCATAAGGATGAAATCCCCTGCAAATAAGATAAGAAAACTGGAAGTGGTGGAATAAGAGATAAAGGAGAAGGTTGAAACGTGATTCTCATGAAAACTCCCCTAAAATTGAATTGGACTATTTCTTGGTAGACAGTTTCTTATCTACATGCTCTTTGTGGACATGTCAGGGCACAAGAACAGTGAGAGTGGGGGGAGAAGTGAAAGGGATGAGCTGTCAGGATATAAACTACATAAAGGATCTGAGGGACCCCAGGGGACAACGTTGACCATCCTGTGACAAAGAGGAAATATCTGTGAAAATACGACCATGAAAAGGACAAGAAAAAACACCTGACTACATGTGAAATAATGAGTGCAGATCCAGTACCATCCAGAGACTAATCATCTAACGGGACACTGATAAGGTGACCTTATACTGAAAACCCAGATGCTTTTTTCTCACTCCCTATGCTCAACCAGTGGATTTGTGAAAACAGAGAACAACACCAGAGACGCTCACTAAGCAACAATATGTGTGTTGTCCATTTACTCACTGAAGCAAAGCTCGCTGTAATGTGATCATGGATAATGTATGAGTCTAACAGAGGTCCCTCTGTCTCCACAGATTCCTCTGCTTGTGTCTCCGCTGGCACTTTCCAGACATTTTTCTGTGTCTTGCTCAAGAGAGACGATGCCTGCGTCAGGGTGGCTGGACACACTCTCTTGACAGGATTTCCTAAATTGCTTTTTTAGGCATAGGAAATACCAGATATTGCTCTGTCCTTCACACAGCATAATACTTTTATCTTAGCTGCTGGGAAAACTGCACGACAAGTCAAACAGCAGCTTACTCATCTGGTTTCCAGAGAGGAGGTAAAGATAATACACCTCCCAACTTTGGCACAAGCTCAAAGGAATTTCAGAGTGAAACTAGATTCAACACATCCAATACGCTGTTACGCAACTGAAGTCATTTGTCTTCTTATTCAAATTTAGTTCGAATTTAGTTTCAACACTGTTTCCTTTGTTTCTGTGCAGACCTCTCACTGAACTAACTGAGAGTTTAGACTCCACATACCACAATATTGAGTAAGATCGATTCAGCTGCCAAGGGTTCGCATTCTCCCCTTGATCATTAAACTGAGCATAGGTCACTTCTGGAGTGCATGTGTGTACTTTTGGGATGGAAACTGTAAATATGTACAATATATCTGATCTCATACAAACTCTCTGGGAAAGATTCACAGAGGTTGACATATTCCAGATGCGAGCCGCCTATATTTCACCACCCACATCTGCATTCAAAACCTCTTTGTGAGAATATTGTAATGAATGTATTATTTAGGGCTGTCAGTCGATTAAAATATTTAATCGCAATTACTCGCATGATTGTCCATGATTAATCACGACCACACTTTTTTTTATCTGTTCATAAATGTGCCTTAAAGGGAGATTTGTCAAGTATTTAATGCTCTTGTCAACATGGGAGTGGGCAAATATGCTGCTTTATGCAAATGTATGTATATATTCATTATTGGAAATCAATTAACAACACAAAACAATGACAAATATTGTCCAGAAACCCTCACAGGTACTGCATTTAGCATAAAAAATATGCTCAAATCATAACATGGCAAACTCAAGCCCAACAGGCAACAACAGCTGTCAGTGTGTCAGTGTGCCGACTTGACTATGACTCTTTAAACTACTGTAATCACACCCACCCGGCGCACTTTCTCTGAGCGTTTACTGTTGCTGCGGATGGGTTTACATAGTAGTTAATGGAAAACCCGATGCGTCTCATACAGATGCTAAAGGGTGCAGCGGTATTGAATGCCAACGGACGTGACAAAGCATCAATATTTGACACCCTAGTAATGAGAACGTGCTGGCTTGGCACACGGGAGAAGTTTCAGTTGGTTGTATCTGCAACCTCACCACTAGATGCTGCCGGATTCTACATACAGCACCTTTAAATTTATAATGCTAACATGCTGAGAAACTGGTGCAAATGCAGGTAACAAATTAAGATTTTGACCTGATGATGGCGCTACATGGAAAGCAAGGCGATCAGCAAACAGTTCATCCTGAAGGGGGCATAAATGTTCATATACCAAATTGGTAGACAATCCATCCCATTGTTATTGAGACATTTCACTCAAAACCACAAATGTAAACTTCTTGGTGGCACTAGAGGAAGAGGCGGGGATAACCAATGTTATAAGGATTCATTGTGTGGGAACCATGAATGTTTACAACAGATCTTGTGCCAATCCATTAAGTAGATGTTGAATGTCACTACAGTTCATGCTTACAGTAGCTTTACAGCCAGGGCTCCATATTATCAACATCAAATATTTGCTTCTTCCCTTCTCTTGTGGATATTTAGACATGTCCTCACAAAGTTCTCTGTGCCAAAACAAACTTGGTCGGACAATTAACTTCAAAAAGCATGATTACACAGTTGGTGATTAAAATGGAAAGTGTAATGTATGCAGAAACCAGATAACAAACAGGAAATATCCAATTGACTGCGGACAATTCAGAGAAGTCCACAAAATAGACAGGAAGAGTGTTTAAAATGAGTGTGAGAGGTGGAGCCGAGCCAAAGATCGCCACAGACTGGAAGACTCTTTTCCTGATCTCATTTTCATATCTGATGACCTCCTGTCTGCTTCCTGGACACCACAAGTAGTGGATCCCCTTCCTCTTTAAAATCCCTGTCCCCTCTGTCCGCCACTTCCTGATTGCATTGTATCAATTTACTTGAAATAATCAATCTTTTCCACTATTTCACCCTCACCTTCACCTTTGCTTGTCAACAATACATCCTGTGGTTTGAGCATGCATTGAGTTTCTGGCCTAAATCCTTCTCTTGTCTGGAGCTCTCTGTTTTAATGCATCCCACCCCTTCCTTTGCACTGTTTCACTTTCTGTCTGCTCCTTTCAAATGCAACAGCTCTCTTCAGTTGGTAATTAGTCATAATGGCTATTGGGAGTCTCAGCTGAGACTGAGAACTCTTTCACAGTAATTACATTGCGTTGTTTTATTGTTTCGTAAAGGGAGGCTCACTCCTGTCCAGCTGAGTCAGAGGAGAAGGCCTCTCCAGGAACAATCTGCCCCTTCCAGGCCTCCCCCCCGTTGGCTCCACTGTCCTACCGACAACACTCAGAACCATCCAGAAACTCCCTGTTGGCGGGGGAGGATGAGTCAGAGGATCTGCCAAATGGGGCCCTGATTAAAAAACAAGAGAAGCCACATTTTAGGTTTATTTAATGCTGCACATATTCCAGAGAAAACTATGAATCACATTTTTAGCAAGAAATCAGTATCTTTTTCCTCTCTTGCCCCTTTACAGTGATTTTTGAGAAGCCAGCCTTAAAACCTTTTAAAATGCCGACGGCCTGCCGGCGCACCCAATCACTATTCTGTCTTTCAGACGTTGTTGCGGGCTGAGTTTTAAAGCTAGAGTACTGATACTGGTATCATATGAAACTAAAAAGCCTATAAGAAATCCATTAATACCTACTGTCATGCTAGCTTGTCGGACAGATCACTAAATAACGCTACGAAGTTGTGCTAATTTTTGTCGAGGAAAAACTGGCAAGGCAATTTTCAAAGAAGTCTCTTGACCTCTGACCTCAAGATATGTGAATACAAATGGGTTCTATGGGTACCAAAGAGTCTCCCCTTTACAGACATGCCCACTTTATGATAATCACATGCAGTTTTTTTACATGCAGTATAAATGTGTTATTTTCGCTTATTCTAAAATCGTGTATTTGAATATTTCTGCATACTAGGGTCCCTTAACAGTCTTGAATTACATAAAATGTGTATAACTGGAAGGCTGAGACTCTTGTGGATCCAATGAGCCCAACTGTATTCATGTGTGATGATGTTAGTCCCCATAGTAGCCATTTCATTGTACTGAGACCATTTTTTTAATTTGACCTCGCTGTATAAAATGACCGATGGTGACCTCTAGGATAATCACAGCCTCATGAAACTTTACAGCCACAAACTACAGACCTAGGGCATTCAGAGGATGGATGGCTTTCCTAGGTAGATTAACATTAAGGGGGTTTATGAGCAGTTTCCTGAACAGAAGTACTCACTATCCAATTGCCGAAAAATGCAACTCTTGCAGAAATCTCCAAATGTTTTTGATAACAAATCACAGCATGGATTTTTCTATGGTGTTCCTCAAGGTCTTGGTGTTTTAATGTGATATTCTGGAGGGATTATTGATCATTTTTTATGAATTCTCACGATATAAAAAAATGGTTTAATGTTCTACGCTCTAATACACTTTTACCATTTATTTTAATTGATTGATTCATTTATTAATTATTTTTTATTTCTTATTAATCACTAGAACAACTTGACACACAGTGCTGAGCTGCATCTCAAATTAATCTCCAGGTTCCCAGTTTCCAGAGGATGTACACCTCTTTTATGTGACGTGTACTGTTGATTATTTATCCTGTCCCCCACCCGACACCTCTAAAAAAGAGGGTGGAATGATAAGGGCTTTATTAGCTCTGCTGAAGATCACCTCAGCAGGACAGATGTTGGCTGACAGCAGATTTTCAGGGCCTCTGGATGAGGGAGGGTCTATCTGAGCCTGATGGTCCCAAGAGAGGATCATTACTGTGCAACATAAAGCTTGACATCATAGCCATATGGGAATGTTTATGGGCTTTGTGGTGGGGAAGAGACAAAGAGCTCAGATTGAAGCTCATTCAGTTTCTTCTATTTTCTTTTAATTTTCAAACAATACTAGAAAATATAGTCAATAAGTGGATTTGCAATGGCCTCAATTTGATTAGCTTTATCAGTAGAGGTTAAGTAACTGGATTTAAGGGGAACATGTGCTGCTGTGTAAAGAGATTATGAACGATGATGTCATGCATTTTGGGAGTCATAAACTGCAAATATTTTTCGAGTTGAACGGCAAAGACCCTCCTACATCATCGGGGGAGATTGAGCCCTCCAAACCCCTTTACATGATATCCTCCAAACCCCTCTACATGATATCCTCCAACCCCACCGACGACATCTGTTCATGACGTTAAACGCCTCCACGGGGAGAGAGAGGGAAACATATGTGAGTGTTTTATCTGATAGCTCTTTGTTCTTACATGAGTACACTGCAGAAGCTGCACTGCATGGACACCACTGATCTCTGGCTCCCCCACGTGTTGAATTCAACAACGTGATCCTAAAGTAAACCACAGTGCACACATGACTTCAGCTCGAGATAAATGTTTTGAATGTTTTTTTTTTTTAATCTGTCAAGTTAATGCATGTAAAACAAAATAACGTTTTCAATACTTCCCCCTTGTTTTACAGTATTTTATTTCAAACACACAACACCAAAGCTGCACCTGATTCCTGTCAGTCACCACAAGATGGCAGCATAGTGTGTAAAATCAATACTCCAGCACACTCTCTTTAACCTTCGTATGATCTGATCATTGTGGGGCAGACATGGTAAAGGTTGAGGAGGGGGGCTGCTGGATATCATGTGGATTTGGGAAACCTCAGCCGTGGCGACCACAGCGACCACATTCACTCGCTCTGAGGCCGTAACAAAGCTGCTGGGAAAACCTAATTAGCAAGGTCAAAGCCAGCTAAGTTGACAAGTGGGCCCCCAGTTAGTCCGATTTAGTTTGAATTAATCATTGTTTGTGACGGGTAGGAGAGTAGCCAACATCTGCTCAGAGGTTTTTCATCTTAACCATAAGGAGACGTTACATTTTTCTTTTTGTCATCAAAAACTGCAAAAGTCACATGTCAGCCTTTAACCACAAACCTAGCAGGAAATGTGATTCAGAGGCTGATTTCATGACATGCATCACGTCGCTCTGTGAACTCTGGTCAAGATTCTGCAAACTTTGGTTTGAACTTCTTGTCTTGTTTTATCTCCAAGGAACAAATTTGATTTCCTTTAGTACAACATGCAGTGTGCTGTTGAGTTTTAAGTAGCCTACTTGGCAACAGTGCCAAGTGAGCACACACTAGTTATTAAAGGGTAGATATGGCATGTGCTGTACTGTTGAGTTCACCATAAAGTGTTTTATTAAAAGTTGAACGCATCACCTTGTAAAATAAAGTAGCTAGCAGTTGAATGTCACATTTAAAATGGACGTCATATTTTGCAACAAAGTTTTGCAAAAGTGGTTTTATAATCACTGAAAATGTTACGCATTCAATCACATTTACTTAAAGGGGACATATTCTGAAAAATTCACTTTTTCAGTGCTCTACCAACCCACAAACTTTGAAATAAGACAAACCAGTCAGTTTGTTGTGGGCTCTCTGGATCAGAAAACATGTGATTCAACAAGCCATTCAGATTTGGCTCCCCTTCCTATGTCACATGCAGGCTCATTAGTATGAACCTGGAAATGAGCATGATATGTCCCCTTTAAAGGTTCTCTATATGGAGTTCAAAGCATATTATATATATATACAGTATATTATCCATCCGTCATTATCTGTAACCACTCATCCTACTCAGGGTCGCGGTGGTGGCTGGAGCCGATCCCAGCTGACATTTGAGGAAGGCGGTGTACACCCTGGACAGGTCGCCAGACTATCACAGGGCTGACACATAGAGACAGACAATTCACGCTTACATTCACACCTACGGGCAATTTAGAGTCAACAATGAACCTAACCTGCATGTTTTTAAACTGTGGGAGGAAGCCGGAGAACCTGGACAAAAACCCACGCTAACATGGGGAGAACATGCATATTATATATTATACCTATATTCTATATATTGCCATCACACGACTCTCAACATGGCAACGGTTGAGCCGGTGCCTTGCAGCTAACAGTGCTAACAGTGAAAACAGTGCAGTTCTCTGCTCAGGTAGACATTACCTTGTTTTGGTCAGTAGTTGTACACGTGGCTCTGCGTGCTTCCAATGCGCGGCTCTTTGTCCTCTGTTGTCACCAAAAATCCCCAAAAGCCAAAACTTACAATCGGATATGCCAATATATTTATTTTTATACTATAACAAAAGTACATCTCTCCAAATAAAACACCACCATCATTACCCTGATTCTAAAACCACAGACCTCGCTGTGCTACACACCTGCATCAAATTAGGCCACACTAAATTAGACTAACCACAGCGCCACTCATTGGCCAACATTAAAATGGCTCCAACAATATCTTTACATAGCAAATAGTTGTTTGCTGCTATATTAAAATCCTGTATAGAACTTGAAAGTGTGGGAATGAGTGATGTTACTGCTATAAGGATGATGAATGTGAAAGATTCAACGTCCTACGCATGACTTCCTCTTGATGCACCTGCGAGAACTTCAGAACATTTTCTCTCAAACTTCAATGCACCATCTTCATTCCTGTC
>CAKALG010024122.1:0-11304 GCA_916700815.1 Helicolenus hilgendorfi
TGAGGGAGGAAGTGGCTCTAAAAACAAATGACTGCTCTGGGAGTTGGTTCATGAAAGCTGAAGACACAGTTCAGCTTTAGTTCACAAAAGGTAAACTAGTAGGGAAAGAAATGCTTCAGACAGAAGATGGTCACTAACTTTCTGTCAGTTTGAGTCAGTAATTATATGAATATTGTCTAGAAGTAGTTTGTATGTGAGAGGAATAGATTAAAATCAGAATCAAAATGCTTTGCAGGCTTATTTTAGAGTTATAAGGATTACTTTATGAACTTTACTGATGCATTTACTGATCATATTTCAGGAAGTGACAGTGATCAGATTGTTGTGGTTGCCTTAACAATATCATTGATCCTGGTGCAGATGTATTCAGCTTTCCTGAATGTCCTAAAAGGGTGACTTTTACTTTCTACTTGTTCTTTACTTGAGTATTTTCACTTTCTGTTATACTTCTAGGTTACTACATTTCAGAGGGAATTATTGTACTTTGTACTCCACTATAGCCTTTTTATTTTTACATATATTATTTACTTTTCAGATTAGGATTATTGACCTTTTACAAAGAAGCAGAGTCTACTTTGTTCTCCTTGTTGCCACGTCTACGATGTCCAGGTAAACGTTGGTGCATTTTACGGTAAATAGGAAATGTTTTTGTCCATCCAAGTTCCACAAAGTCCAACGTGATGTCTTTAAACATCTTATTTTGTCAGTCCAAAACCCCAAATACTCAGTTTAATATGATATAAAACAGAGAAAAGCAGGTAATCTCCATATTTGAAATGGTAAAAACAGACATTTTTCCATGAAATGATGAATTGATTATCAAAATAGTTGGATTATTTTCATAGATTATTATTATTTTATAGATTATTTTTCTGTAGATCAACTAATTGATTAGTCAACTTGTCGCTGCAGCTCTTTAACTGTCTATAAAGTAGTTAAAGTAGCTCCACCTGGAGCAGCTACAACAGTAACATGCTGCTCTAATGATGCATAGTTTGAATCTAATGTCAATCACATGGGCAATTTTTCTGCAAGTATTAATACTTCTGATACATTTAAATACACTTTGCTGATAATACTTCTGTACTTTTACTTAAGTATGATTTTGAAAGCAGGACTTTTACTTGTAATGGAGTATTTTTACATTGTTGTATTGGTACTTTTACTTAAATAAATGCTTCCACCAATAGAGCATATCTTGGCCCAGTACTGCAACAGAAATCAGTCCAATCAGTCTGCAGCTCAACACCAGAATGCTACTGTGGCTCCATCATGTGGCAGTGAATGGTCCTGATAATACTAAAGATAGAGAGAAAAGTCAATGTAGAGTTTGTTGTCATTCTTACATTTACTAGTCAGACGAGTATTGTGTTTAATTCCTTCAGTGTTATGGTGAACACAATAAAGACAGAAACAGGTACAAACAAATAAAAACAAGCAGCATGTTGCTCCAGGTGCTACTTTAACTACTTTATATACTGTTGGGTAGTTTAGTCCAGTGGTTTCCAGCCTGGATGTTGGGCTCTTTCCAAATGGGGGTTCTGAGATGATTAATGGGAGAGAGAAGAAGAAGAAACTAATTTCTGATACACATCTGTATTAATTTTGACAGACTTTTTCTCTAATCTTTGTTTTTTGTCAAATGAAACATGACATGACATGACGCTGTTTTCTGAGGACCGAAAATATCCGACAAATGTCCAAAAAAAGGTGGAAGAAAGGCAGTCAGTCTTATCGTTGTTTTTTATGTAAAATCTTAATTTGAAAAGTAAACTATAGCTGTCAGATAAATGTAGTGGAGTAAAAGGTACAATCTGTGCCTCTGAATTGTAGTGGAGTAGAAGTATAAAGCAACATTAATTGAAATAGTATAGTACAAGTACCTGAAGTACAGTATCGAGTAAATGTACTTAGTTACTTTCCGCCTTTTTCAGTTAAATTCTTCTGTATATCATTTCTCCTCCTTCGCCTGCAGGATGTTATTTGATGACTCTCTGGATTCTTTTACAGATAATTCATTTTGTATTAAAGACACACGTTGCCTTGTAGACCAGAGTGATAAACTCCATTATTCTTAGTTAGTGAAGTTTTAATCTGAGGTAATCCAGAGAAGTAGTCCCGATTGTTCATTATATTGATGCCTGTTGTGCAGGTGTGCTACCTGAAGGTGGCGCTGTTGTACCACTAGAGGGAGGAACCACAGTTCCGGCCCTGCAGCTACTGGACGTGGTGAGTAATGAACCCCAGAGGAAACTCTTTTTCACAGTCAGGGCAGAAACATGACATACACCTACTGACTGTTAGAGTTACATCAGCTGTTTCCTAGAAACTGATGAGTAATATCAGCATGTTGTCATAGTTCAATCCAGCGAAAGAGAGAGACGCTCTTCTTGAACTGAATATAGAATATTGACATTTTACCATGTGGCAAAAAAAACAGCTTATTTCACATCCTTGGTTGGTTTGATAAAAAAAAACAAAGTACAGTGAAATATACTGTACATTCAAGTTTATTTTCTAAAGCCATGATTTCAGTTCAGTTTCAGTCAGGAAAACCTTATTTCTGATCAGTTTTTGGAGTCAAAGCATTATGCTATGTGTGCCTTTGTGTGTGTGTATATAAATACTGCGTGTGCACAGAGCAGAGGTATTTAAACAATCAGCAGTCCGCTAACTTATTGCTCTCGTTACCAATATTAGCTGCTCTGTTTCAACAATATTGGGCTCAGAAAACGTGCATGCAGATAAGCTTTTGAGTGCACTTTCTAAATACATAAATATGTCTTAATTGATGAAAAAGTAGCCATGTGCAGCCCCATTTCCACCGCAGGAACTTTCTGCCAGAACTAGGAACCTTTTTGAGGAGCTTTTTGTGTTTCGACTGCAGGGACTAGGGTCTAAATTAAGTTCCGGGGCCTTTTCATCCCCCCAAAATGTATTATTATAGGTTAAGATAAGATACTGCTTTATTGATCCCAGTTCAATTATGTATTGATATTTTAGATTTTGCTTGCTTTATGTACTAACCTGACTCTACGTGGTCTTTTTGGTATTTTTTGCACATATATGGAAAGGATTGAATGAGTGCAGCTGAAGGGGTTAAATGTGAATTGTCTTTAAACTATTCTAACGATCTTCTACCTTATAAAATACATTTCCTATATAGCAGGGTGACTGGCTGATACATATGTAATGAAATATCCACACTAACAATGTGCTTTGTGACACCCGTCTTTTGTTCTCACATTTTCCCACTCAGGCCTTCTCACTCTGTCACATGAAATTATTCATAATTTTCAATCAGCAATTCGTCAGTGTTTAACAGTAATTGAATTTTGATATGGGGCAATTATTCATCATTTAAGGTTATTTGCATTAATTTGAAATATTAATGGGTTCTTTTGGGTGAGAGAAAAGATGAGTATTTGGTCACAGAGGAGCTCTAACACTCCAGGCATATATCCACCGACATTACCCAGCATGCTCAGCGCCGCGTCTGCACGGGCGCGGGTCGAAGACGGGACAGTTCACAGAGGAAACAAAGGGATTCTTTGAACATGCAGAGAGGAGCTTAACTAAAATCCTTCAATGTCGCTTGAAAGTGTTTCCTCAAAATTATAATTGCAAATGATGATTTTCATTAAATCTAATGCCCCAATTTAATCTCGTCTATATTCCCTCCAACGACCCTGTCAAGAACATACACGTTGTCATGGTAACGATGACATTTGACTATCAAACTCACTTTCTTCTTCTTTTTTTTCCCCAGTTTTATCTATCGCCACCATCAGGTCAGACTTTGAATTTGTCCAGTACTTTGATTTAAGACCAAATACCTGCAAAAATAATAACATTCCCATCAGCTTCTTGTGTTCTTGTGTTTCGTGCCAATTAGCAAATGTTAACATAAGGGCTGTCAATCAATTCAAATATTTAATCTCAATTAATCGCATGATTGTCCATCATTAATTTGCGATTAATCACAAATGAATCACACATTTTTTATCTGTTTAAAATGTACCTTAAAGGGAGATTTGTCAAGTATTTAATACTCTTTATCAACATGGGATTGGGCAAATATGCTACTGTATGCAAACGTATGTATATATTTATTATTGAAAAATCAATCAACAACACAAAACAGCTGTCAGTGTGTCAGTGTGCTGACTTGACTATGACTTGCCCCAAACTGCATGTGATTATCATAAAGTGGGCATGTCTGTAAAGGGGAGACTCGTGGGTACCCAGAGAACCCATTTACATTCACTGATCTGGAGGTCAGAGGTCAAGGGACCCCTTTGGAAATGGCGTAACTTTGACAGCCCTAGTTTTTATTTACCAAGTATACATTTATGTAAAAACTGTGGAAATGTATGTCGTATGTAGGTCTAATCTTTGTAATGAAATGCCTCCAAAAATGATTTGAAGTGGGATATATTACCCAGATATACGTATAAATATAAATGTATCCAAGACACATGCGATGATCATGTCTTGTAACAGCTGAATTAGGGTACTGGCCCCTTTTTTTGGTCCAATTCAAGCAAGTTTTTTCTTTTCAATTTCCCTCCAAGTACCACATGATAATAGTCAATCCTGTGGTGTCACATTTTTTCCCCCAAATTTCAAGTATAATGAGATTTTTTTGGGGCTGGACACACAGAGAGAGGTTAAGAGTATGTGAAGGTGTGAGATAAGAACATATTCGTCCGTTAATAATAAAAATGAGTTTCAGTTCTGGAATAACTGGTTTTCTGATTCAGCGCTCAGAGTGTCAGATGTCATCGCCTAGATTGTGTTGACACCCCGTTAAGAAATTCAGGAGGTGGACGGCCAGCTCATGAAATTTGCAGATCCTGATTGAATTTAGGATATTTTCATAAAGGCCATGCACTGAGTGAGTGTGTTGGCTGAGATGATGGAGGGGGGTGGGCTTGGATGTCTTTCTCAGCTGTTTCCTCCTCTCTTGTGGGATTTGAGAGGAGGAGGCAGACTCCTTCACCTATCTTTGTAGGTGCTCCCTTACATCAAGCAGACACATATTGGATCTTTTTTTTTTTAGTCTTACACACCTCTCTGTCTGGTCACGCTTGACTTTGTTCAGTCTTTGTACATTTTGACGGATCGCAAAGGCTTCAAAGAGTCCAAGTTAGTTCCCCCAAACACCACCCACCACTAAACACCACCACCACCACCACAGGAAACTCTGACCAGACTCCAGAAGGAAAGTCTCAGATTCTGAGTCTTCATGTTTGTTTGATTATAATTTCTGTAAAATGAATATCCCAACGAGATGGATTGAATTTCCTTTCAAAGCCAGGAAGAAAATTCTGATTGGGAAGTAGTGAATCCCTTATTTATTTATTTTTTGCAGCTTAATACTGGTTAAATTTAAACATATTGAGTCTATACTATATAAGAAGTGGACGTAGTCACCGTGACGTCAACCGTTAGTTTGTGGACTGACGTTTAGAAGCGTTGAGTTTGTCATTTTGGATGTCGCCATATTGGTATTTGTCCTGTCGCCAACTTAGTTTTTGTCCCATCCCCATCTTATTTTTTTGGCCGTCATCGTCTTGGTTTTTGGTCTGTTGCATCTCGGCTTTTGGTCTGTCGCCATCTTGGTTTTTTGCCGTCACCATCTTGATTTTTGGCATGTCGCCATCTTAGTTTTTGGTCATCGCCATCTTGGTTTTTGACCCTTTGCCATCTTGGTTTTTGGCCTCTCACCATCTTGGTTTTTGGCCTCTCACCATCTTGGTTTTTGGCCTGTCACCATCTTGGTTTTTGGCCATCGCCATCTTGTTTTTTTTGCCTGTCACCATCTTGGTCTTTGGCTTTCGCCATCTTGGTTTTTGGCCTGTTACCATCTTGGTTTTTGGCCGTCGTCATCTTGGTCTTTCGTCTTTCGTCATCTTGGTTTTTGGCCGTCGTCATCTTGGTCTTTGGCCGTCGCCGTCTTGGTTTTTGGCCAAGCAATAGTTATTGACATATTTCACTAAAATACACAAATGTCAACCTCATGGTGGCGCTAGAGGAAAAGTCAGAGCATCAACAAAGTCATTAGGATGAACATGAATGTCTGTACAAACCTTCATGGCAATCCATCCGGTAGTTGTTGAGATATTTAAATGTGGATCAAAGTGGTGGACCATCCCTGGAGTTATATCTCTATTGTTGCTAAAAATATGGATTAAAGCAGCTTTTAATATCCTGAGTATATATACTAGAATCTGATTGGAAACCTCTCCCAGGTTGCTAAAGTTCCTCAATTCCCAGAAAACAACCTGACCTTCCTGAGATCCTAACATCAAGTATTTAGTAGGTGACTTTGTGAAGTCAGAACGATTCATTTTCATGTCCTAAATCTGCCATCCGCTCACGAAATCCACCCCAAGAAAATGAAGAAATCCCGCTGACTTCCCCGACTGAAAGACGCCGGCTAATATGCAGATCAGCGGCCGAAGCAGATACTTTCCCTCCTTTTAACTTCTCACTTTTAATGTATCACCTTGAAATCCACAGGGCATCCTCCCAGGAGTCCCTTTGTCTATGAATGCTAATGGGATCTCTCTGTGTTAATAATAAATAGCTGCTGATAAAATAATAAATTTCTAATGTCCCCCTCTCAGACCTTTTTCTCTCTCCTCCGTCTCCGATTAGTTTATCAGGGCTTTGCCGCCCCAAACACTTTGGGCTTAATTATTTAAAATGCCTGAAAAATTCATATCCTTCTTTTTTTGGGTGCAAAAGCCATCGTTCAGCCTGTGAAAATTTGGAAAAAGAGGCGGCGGGGGGATGAAATATTCAGCAGCGCGCAGGCCCTTCAATTATTTTTCAGATGCATGAATGTTAAAAAACACATGCACAGTGAAATGAGCATTTTAAGGCGGAATAATTCCTACAGCCGTATAATACAGCTTTGTCAATTATTCAGGGCTAAATCTCCCCGCCGACACTTTACACATTTATGTTTAATCACATTCAGGGAATTTGGATACAATCACATGGCTGTCATTTGTTTTTTTTCACCCCGAAGCAATGCAATTAAGTGTAAAAAAAAAAAAAAAAAGATATTTTATGCTGGCAAATATTAAAAACAAAATGAGTTGTGTCCATGTGGGAGCAGAGCCCAGTGCTCCAGTTTGCTGCTTCCAGTTCCTTTACTGGCGTTTTTTGGGATGGTCGAACATCGTCCCCGCTGGTTTGGCTCCCATCAATGTTTAACACACAACAAAACATGAAAAAAGAAGCTGTTTCCATTCTCATCTGTAATTTAAGCATTCCTCCGTGTTGTATCCTATCCGCGGTATCGCTCTGCGCTACACAAATGCTTTTGTTTGCTGGCTGTCATTGTGCTGTATTATTTAGAGGCAGAACAAACAGAAAGCCCTCGCTGTCTTCTTCTCCTCTTCCAAATTCATTTGAACACTGGCTCCTCAGGCCTGTCAGTGCATCTACCACAGGGATCAATTTCACCACTGCAAACCCACTGGATCAGATCAGATGGGACGCCCACGCTATCTTTATCTCTGTGCGAGTAGCAGGCCCTCCGAGGAGCCGGGTGACGACATCTGTGGGGGGCTTTTTCTTCTTCACACAAGATGATTTTGTGAAAGTTATCAGGAAAAGTCTCTTTTTAAAACTTTCTGATTAACTTTTAGGAGAAGAGGTTGCAGTTTAATATCCGTCTAAAGCTCCTTCATGTAATTGAAAAGAACATAAATGATGATGAGGGTTAAATGATGGGCTCAGAGACGTATTTGAGTCTCAAATTAATTTAAATTGCTGCGTGACATGCCCAGAGGTTCTGGGTCAGTATTTCCTTCTCCCTCCGTCTCGTCCTCCGTCCCTGTTTAACCTACTATTGAAATAAAGAATTAGGAAATACAACAGAGAAGGTCGAAAGATACATTTTTTCATTTTTTGAGATGAATCTATATGAAACATGTCACACAATCGCTCAAAGGAAGGTTTTGTAAATTTAATTTTAAAATAGAGTATCGATTAATCAATTAGTTTATCAAGAGAAAGTTAATATGCAAATATTTGGAATTTGTTTTCCTACCAAAAATGCCAAAGATATTGAGTGCTAATCCCAGCAAGGATTAGCTCTCAATATCTCTGGGTTTGGGGCTGTTGGTCGGACAACACATTTGAAGATCTTGGCCTTTTGTAGGATGTAAAATGTTATTTTCACTATTTTCTTACCAAACAATTAATCGATTAATTAATAGTGAAGATCCTCGTTAGTTGCAGCCCTAAAATGGAGATTGACACATCATTATAGCCATAATATTGGAGGAACTGGTCCCACAATATTTTAAATATAGAAATTAGTGCTGTTAACGCCTTAACGCGGAATTGCTTTAACGGCACTAATTTCTTTAACGCACTAACACAATTGATGTTTTGGAGGTTGTAGCGCGCTCAGCTTTAAAGCTAGACTGAAGATACTGGCATCATATGAAACTACAAAACCCAATGAATCTATTGGTACCAACCATGGCATACTAGCTTGACCTTTGACCTCAAGACCCACGAGACTGACTGCCCTAATAATATCATATACAAATGAGCTATAAAGACTATAAACTTTGTGATAAATGGAGATAAACATCTATATCAGATGTAGTTTACCCTTGAAATGTTAAAAACTAGATGATAAAATGTGATAAAGAGCTGGATATTACTTAAATAATGTCCGAGTATATAATCTGAGTAAAACTAAACCCAAGTAGTAAGTTAGTGAGTAGTGAGTGTGTCTGTGTTGTGAATGAAAGCCGTGTTCATTTGTGTCACACTAACGGAGTTTGAAAGCATTCAGATGATTAAAACATTTATTAACCAGCCTCATACAATAAATTATTCATCTGGACGGCTCGTTTTTAAAAATCATGTCTGGTACATAGCTTACATTATTATTATAATATTAATAGTATCATATTAGCATTAAAGCATGAATTATTGAGCATTATGGTTATATTGAATGTCTAGGACTGGGTGTTATGGTTGTGGGCCAATCACATTAAATATTAGAAGAAGAGCTTGTGTTGATTGACAGTTAACTCAATGCTCAGATTTCCAAAGACTTTGGAATGAAAGCAATCGTTTATTAATGTTAACGACGTGATTCACTCAATAACTCTGAAATGTAGAAACCTGGACCACATTTCAACTCACTAAAGTAGTTTGGGTGTTAATGGTGCAGTGTGTGCACGGGAGTTATGTGTTTTTATGTTTATTTAAATGGGAATTTTTTTCATATTTGTGCACTTTTCCTCTACCGCCACCGTCAGGTCAAAATTTTGATTTCTCTAATATGTTGGTTTATGATCAAATTCCTGCAGAACTAACGTTCAAATGTTACAAAGCAATGCTAACATGCTAAACTAAGATGGTGAACGTGTTAAACATTATACTTGCTAAACATCAGCATGTTAGCGTTATCAGGAGTTTGCTGCCCTGCGTTTCACTGCACAGATTGTATGACAACAAAACCTTAGAGTATTAACTCTAAAGACATGTATGCAGTTGTAACTCCTGCACCCAGTATATATATACGGATATATACAATATATATACATACTGTATATGTAGACATTTGGGCTGTCAGTCAATTCAAATTAGTTAATTGTGATTAATCACAAAATGTACCTTAAAGGGAAATTTGTCATGAGTTTTTCCTCACCAAAATTTAGCGTGAGTTTGGAGCGTTATTTAACCTCCTTCACGACAAGTTAGTATAACATGGTTTGTACTGATGGATTCATTAGGTTTTGTAGTTTCATATGATACCAGCATCTTCACTCTCGCTTTAAGACTGAACCCGCTACAACCTAAAAATCGCAAGTTGCGTTTATGCGTTAAAGAAATTAGTGGCGTTTAACACGTGAAGTTTGACAGCCCTAATATATTTATATATCTACACCTATTTTGTCAGCTACTTGTATGTACATTATGTTTATGTTTACCTTCCTTTGTTCAGCTTTGTAGCTGTATGACTATTTCTGTCTTCCTGTTAATTGTTCTGTGTCTAAGAACATTGAGAGCAACTTAAACCTGAGTCAAATGTCTACACATACTTGTCCAATAAGTTATAAATCTTTGGCGTGTATATATATATATATTGTAGAGATATTAGGCCTGGAGGTGCATAAAGACGTGGGCAGCAGAGATGTGCATGACAGGAAAGGAGACTATGAGAAGATACTGTATGTTTTAAACATGAAGTTTTATGCAGCGCCGGCGATGAAGTCGTGGGCACCGTTACAGAAACACACTCACAGAGAGAGAGTGTGTTCTAATCCCTACAGGCCCCGGGGCCTCGCTCTCAGGCCCCTCAGCTGGGGGACAACAAACCAGCCTCTCTGATTTATGGAAATGCAGATGGGCTTTTTATTATGCCTCCTGCTGACACACATGCACACACACACACACACACACACATCCTTCTCTGTTCGGCTAACGGGAGGACAAAGGAGGTCAAACACTGTAAGAAATGTGTCAACTCTGCAACCGAAATGGTGATTAGATTATGGTCTGCGTCTGTGTGTGTGTGTGTGTGTGTGTGTGTGTGTTTCGGGCCTGTGCATGAAGACATCTTGATATTTAATTGCTGTAATTAACTCGTTTAAAGACACAATAAATTATACAGTATTTTAAGCAGCAAATAATTCATACGCAGGTCAGTGTGTCGGCTGCATGGGAATATTTGTATCTGTCTGTAGTCATGGGTTTTCCTGAAGAGTAGCCTGTTTAGAAGTATTAGGACAAGTAAAAGTACAAATTAAGTATTACTTCTTACAATATATTGATATTGTTTTTCAAATATGAGAAATATAAGATACAATTCAGGAGGGAAATCCTCCAGATCATTTCAGGTCACAGTCTCCTTAATCTCTATAAACAGATATCTGCATATGAACGTAGAATCTGTAGGCAACAGAACAAGATTTTGGTATTGGAAGCGTTCTGGTTTCTGTTTGTAGTCGGAGTAGTATTGACCAATCACGTTCGAGCACGCATTGGTTGAACGCAGGTAAACAGTCCGTGTGGAGAGCAAAATAGGCAGAACGCATCGGCCGAAATGCATTCTGGGAGCCCACCTGCTATCGCCTGTCGATGATTCAGTGTTTTATTTGTTTAAAGGTGCTAAATGCAAGATTGGGAGCATTTCTACTGACGCTGACAGAGCTAACAGTGTGAACCTGGGGTGGAACCGGAGGATGGTTGTTACGCTTCTGCTTCAGTTAGGACGGCGTTATCAGCTGTAACCGCCGTATGAGAGCAGTTCCGAGCGGC
>CAKALG010024125.1:0-23392 GCA_916700815.1 Helicolenus hilgendorfi
CCGGATGCCTCCCCTCCATCCTGTAAAATCATCGCAGGTTGTTTCCTCCGACACTTCCTCTGACTGTCTATTGCATCCATCTACACGAACACGAAGATGCACAAACAGCATACGCCAAGATGTGCTTCAAAAACACAGCGGTGCACCTACACATGAATACACATACGCATCATTTAAAGCCCCTGGGTGTTTGGCTCACTACACTGTATCACTGTCAAACTAATTGGTTTGGTTGGTCAAATACATTGTTTTTTGTTAGTGGTGAAAATGTCATGTGTTTATTCTTTGTCCGACTACCTAAACAAGCAATAGTTTCCATTTAAAATGTTGCTTGTTCATACAAATACTCACAATAATCCAGATGTTGTACCGTCCTACTGTGCTAGGAGTGTGTCTCATCATCTTTTGGAATGGCTCGACAGTTTGGGAAATTCAGAGATTTGCTTTCTTGCAGATAATTAGATGAGAAATTCAATACTACTGTCGCATATCTGGGCATTAAGTATGAAGCTGGAGCAAGGGGATGATTAGCTTAGCTTAGCATGAATACTTAAAGGGAGGAAACAGGTAACCTACATGTAGGTCTGTCGAAATTAAAAGGTCTAAAAACATTGTTTTCTGCTAATATTACAGCCGTTGGCACTCAACCATGGATGTATTATAACGGGATACTGGACTCAAAGATGGCACCCATTCACTTGAGTGGATATTGCTCACTGAGCACACAATAGGCTTGCCGCGGTAGTCGTTGTTACACGGTGTTCAGGCGTACACCGATTACATTACTTACCCACCGCCCCCAACGTCGTTTTGCTTTTTTTTGTAGAAATAAAAACCCATTTAGTTCCTTTTTCGCATATCAGCGCCGTGTTCTCAAAACATAGTCGTGCGACGGACGCTACAAACTGAAAGTGAAAGTGTCTGCTTGGTACGGAGACTCAGCTCAGAGAGAGTTGGCAGACAAGACGATGGCGGAGGATTTGGTTTCAAAGCGAAAAGCAAAAGTGCCTATTTGGAAATATTTCAGATTTTAATCCAATGCTATCAGGGAACCATAACGTTAATGCGGCAATCGCCATGCAGAGGACGAGTGGTCTCAGCTGGTGTGCCCAGCGTCACGTGGAAAGCTGGACTGGAGAAGCCAGAAACACCGCCATCCAACGTTAAAGATTGAAGTAAGCACTCTACTGATATTGAGTGTTATCTTGTCTTGTAAAATGTCCAGTGTAATCGGTAACACTGGTGTTGTCACGAGGTTATTAACCGGTGGGAACATTTCTTCACCGTGACATCCCTAGCACATAAGCCAAAGATTTTCCTTGCTTCTGGTTTGTGCAGCCCAGTGCACCAGCCCATATGCGCACAAGTGTTTCTCCCGCTGGCTCTTCCCACTTTACAATAGGATGGTGTCACTTTATGGGAAAGTTTTACAAATATGAAACCTTCATGGTTTATAAATTCATAATTCACAGCATGATGACCGAGCAAAACGCTTTTTGGGCCACAGGGGGATCATTTTGTGGCTGCAAGGCTGAGTGGTGGCACCATATGCAGCTCTCTTAATACATCCATCCTTAATACATCAACTCAACCTGACTCGCCTCATTCTTTGGGGCTGGTGACGTTTAACCTGCGGTAGTCAAAGGATTATGGGAAATGGTGTTTGCTTGAGGCAACTAAAAACATAAATATGAGTTAAATGAACTACGATATTACGTTGTTTTTTCAAACAAATGTCCATTTATCTGCACCACCTAATGTTGAGAAAGGTTATGTTCTAGACATGCTGGAATTTTAGTAATTTGCATTATTTCAAATGTCAATGTGATTTTGAATGAGGCTTTCTTATTTCTGAAAGAGTTTACTTTTGGTTCTGCATAACTCTGGCTGTAATTTCGTGAAAGAGCTGCTTTGTTAGGTCTGGGAATATTAACTGTATTGTAATGTAAAGAAATCAAACTTTTACACACATACATTTATAAAGCAATGCCGAATGAGTCAAGAGAGCTTCGTTTAATTGAGCTGAGGGATTCCAATTTGACTGTCTGACCTCTTTTTGCTCCCGATGAATACATCTCTTACCATCAAAGAAATAATTATCCTTCTTATAAATGGTTGTCCCAGACAGTTTAAGGTCCCCTGTTGCGGAGGTTGTGCCGATTTGTATTCACTGTGCAGTCTGCGTTAGGTACATAAAGGGGTTCAGGAGCTCACCAAAGTCCTCCAGTTCCACATTCTACAGACAGAAGCTCTGAAGCTACAGGAAACTTTATTTAAGATCAAATTTTCAGTTTCATCTCATACTTCCTCCATGCTATGTATTGTGCAAAGCTTTTGAAGTTACATGAATATCAAATAACCGTGAAGAGAGTCCAGATTTTCAGTGAAGTGCAAATGTTGGATTGGCAGGGGTTCTCTTTTTTTGTAAATAATATAAAGATAGCCAAATAAATAATGAGAAAAAAACAAACCAAAAAGGCAAACTCATATGGTTGCGGTTGCTAGGTGACAGTGGCACCGGCTGGCCATGATTGAGCCAGATGAGCAGCCTGAAAGCAGTCAGAGAATAATGTGGCCACATGGCAGCCCAACAATTAACTGAAAATAATTTTGTCCATCGAAGAAAGGGTATTTAACAAAGTGGTTTTGTCGTGAGCATAGACTGTGTATAAGAAGTGGTTGTAGTCACCGTGACGTCATCCACTGGTTTGTGGACTGCAGTTTTGAAGCCTCAAGTTCGGCCTTTTGGCCGTCACCGTCTTCTTTTTTTCGGCAACCAGAAGTGACACTTGAGGGCGTAGCTAAGTACAACCGAACGCTGAATAAGACATTTTTAGGCAACCAAACTGTCACAATTAACTTTCATGAACTGAAAACACACTGTGAAAGGGTTAAAGTTGTAAGACGAAAACACAAACATCTCCCAGACCGGATAATGCCGTGGTAGCGACCTGTCAATCACCAGGTAGCCACGCACTGAAGCATCCCCTGCTTTATGGTCTATTTGACTCTAAATGGGACCATAATTTACAGAATGAACATCGTGCTGTATTGAAGAAGACTTGAAACTAGCGATTGAGACCATAAACTCATGTTTACAATGTTTACTGAGGTAATAAATCAAGTGAAAGTAGGCTCATTTTCTCATAGACTTCTATACAATCAGACTTCTTTTTGCAACCAGAGGAGTCGCCCCCTGCTGGTTATTAGAAAGAATGCAAGTTTAAGGCACTTAAGCATTGGCTTCACTTTTCAGACCCAGGGTCTTTTCAACCCAGTCAGGCTAAAAGAGCCAAAGAGGGACCAACTGCTAACTGTAGATTGTGAATTTATTAATGCTATCTTCTTCATAGATTTTCCTATTTTATTTTAACAATGTTTACTTTAAGACAGAAATGAATAAAAACATGAGAGTGAGTTCAGGCAGTCAACTCTAGTCAGTCATTACATTCAGATGGCATATGACTCTCACTGCGACATATCCAATGCACCGTGTTCTGCTCGCTTTTTCTGCCTGCTGCCTCACAGCCCACCTGACACTGTCCTTTGCTGCTCCTGCCGCTGTTCATACAGCATTTTAAAACCCCTACCCTTCACTCCAACATCCACCTGTACCCTCTGAGTCTATGTTCCCTAAGGAGGGAAGTTATCATCTTTTCCCCTCTCCCTGCTTGATGCTTCCTTGTGAGGACCTACGAAGACTAGACACCAAATATCAACGCTGTGCAGGATCTATTTTAACATAATAATCCATTCCACGTGAGTCGGCTGGCTGAACCACAGAGATGGAAAAGCTGCTGATAAAACTTCAGAAAGAGGATCAAAATACTGTGATGTAAACAGTTCAGGACAGACTGAAGGCATCAGATGCCAGCATCAGGAAAATGCACCTGTTGTTGTCAATAGCTGCAGGCGAAAGCTTTTAAGAGTATTTCAGTTACGCATCAAAATAGTTTCATACTTCACTTTTTTTGGAGCAGCATGAAAACACCAGGAAAAGGATCTCTGCTGAATTTCAGGTTTCAATAAATGAGGAAAAACCCATCGGAAATTTCTGTTGAACCTCTGATCATTATTACAGTTTTAGTTCAAATGCAGGACACCGGGCAGGCTGAATTGAACATAAGGCGAGCTTTAATGACGAAAGCTGGTTCCAAAAATAAAACTGACAAGTAACAAAAACTGAGGGAGCAGGCTGAGGAAATACCAAAACTAAACCAAGGACAAACCGTCAGGCGATGACACCAGCAACAAATGCAGACGACCTGACACTGAAACCAAGGAGGGTTAAAAGAGGACATGTCACGGTCATATCATTCGCAGTGAAACCTTGTCTGCACTCGACGAAAGGCTCACTAGCTGGTGCACAATCATAGAACATGGGGATGATTGATTCATTTCACTGAGGTGTCCGCAGGGAGGGTGTCAATATTAGCCTACTTTATGAGGGAGAATTAGAGTTCTGCAATTATTGAAAAGATCTTTAATTAAAGACCACACTTTCTATTTGAGAACGGGTGTACCCAGAAACGTTCTGTGAGACCGAGTGCACCCAAAGAGCTCCTGAGGGGACACCATCCCTTTATCTCAGCTCTGTCTGCTGTAACCCTCCAACATCATTGCTCCAGTTTCACTGTGTATGTGTCATACCCTATAGCTCAGGACCGTTCAATAGCCTTGACTGAAACAGGGAAACACACTGACTAAATATACAAGGAACTACTTAGCAGTGGGTAGAAAAGTGGGTAGCCGGCTGTCGATCACTCGTGAACTCTGACCAAACGGTCAAACTAGGCAGCGCTGATTAAATTTGAATCAATATTCTGTTACTGTAATGCCTATTTCTCGCCTTAAATCTTGTCGTGTTTAGCTGTAAAATTAGAAAGTTTGTGACCCAGCAGCCATGTTGAGATCAGTTGAGGAAATACCAAGCACCGCCCACCAGCCGGAGCACAGCCAATAGTAACGCTTAATAGGAACGCTCTCTCTGAAATGACCTGTGATTGCCCACAATCACAAGTCTCCCATCACGGGCTAGATTTTCTAAAGCCTGAAAACAGAGCCATGAGGAGGTGTACACGTCTAGTTTTCTGTCAGAACACTTGAATTACAATATGCTGAAAGGTTATTATGGAATTTTTGCCCAATGATGCCAAAAACTTTCTGCCTACAGGAAAAAGACAAAAGCAGGAAGTAAAAGAAAACATGACACAAGGGGAGAGTAACTTTCAAAATAAAACAGGAAACAGATTAAACAAAAACCCAGGACCATCATAATAACGAACATTGACCTTGTGATATTGTCCAACATGATGTCGAAGATCCTTCATCTTACTACAACCTTCATTAAGGCTGTTCAATTACCATCTCTTAGGCGTTCTGCCGCGATTCTGCTAGTTCCCTGCTTTCTCCCCGTTAGTGCCATTGATTGTCTACTCACATGGTTTGCCAAGTGTTAATCAGTAGCTGATTAGAAACAAAGGATGGAAATTGTAATTGATTTGCCCGAGCTGGGATTGTAATTGGTTTGCACCAGCTAAGGATTAGTCAGTTAAAGGGGGAATGCCACACATTTTAAATTATTCACATATGTTATTGCCGTGCCCCGGGATAGAATTACAGTTCAGAGACATAAGCTTTGAATTTGTGACTTGGTTGTCCCGTTCATTATCTGAGGAGCATTGCCAGATTCCACATCTCACTTTACAAATTGACGGGTTGAGTTCCTAGCGTCAGAGGAGAGTTGTCCAAGTTCACAGTTATTGACCGATGTGTCCTGAGGCACAGGAATAACATATGTGGATTCTTCAGAAGGGTGGCATCCCACTATAACTCCTTTTTGAAATGCAGTGCAAGAAGACGATTTAAGCTCAAGTTGGAGGAAATTAAGTGCTTGCAAGTCAGACGAGAGTGTGTCTGCAGTCAAAATGCCCTTGAAAAACCTTGACTCTGGTCCAAATTGGGTCCAGGGAATGTAATGTGGGCTCCCTCGGAGGAAGGATGAAATGAAAGTATTTGCAGGAAACCCTTGGCAATAAGCGTGGGGCACCCGATAGGTGAGGAAGGCAGAAGCCCATTGGGACATTTAGGTACATTCCGAAAATACAGACTCGACTGGGTGACCATATTTGAAACGATTGAAACATGACTTTTCAAATCAAACATTTAATACAACCTTGATTTGGGATGATCCTGCGGTACAAAGCCGCCGTCGCCGCAGCAGTGAATTCCTAACTTGAAGGCAGCAATTTAAGTTATGAATCAATAATGTTAAAATCCTCCTCTTTTAGAATCGGTAACGTCACTATAGGAGATGAAGTGGGTGCATGTTTTATGCAGTTTGGCGTCTGAATGTGAAATAATGTGTCTATGTGACATCCGCAGGGAATATGATCACACATCTTTCCTCTTTTTCTGATGCCTTTATCTACTTTACTCTGATCCTGTCTTCCTGCTACATTTATGACACAGGTAATGGATATACACTGTTTGGAAGGAGACAGCAAATTGAGCCTTTTTTCCTCATTATTTCCTCTTTCCTCTTTCTTGTGTTTCTTTAATGTCCTTTCTCCCCGGCCGTCACAGATTGAAAGCTCCCTTTCTCTGCTCGCTACTGTAATCTAAGAGTTCGGGGAGTCATATAACCACTTCATCTGCCCCACAGTGTACTGTATTTGCTTTTACATATTCTGCCCTTCATCATCGTCTGGCTCATCCTCTCCTTATTTTCCCCTGTTTACGTTTTTCCTGCACCCACTCTCTTTCCCTGTCTCTCCTCTCCTCTCCCCGCCTCCCCTCTCCATATACATCTCTTATCTCTCCTTGTATCCTCGCCATATAAATAATTGATGGCCCATCTTTGACTCGCCTGGTGTAGTTAAAGGGCGACTGAAGTCCCGAGGACAACATCAATACCGAGCTAAAAGTACAGCCGTGGCTTAGGCACAGTCTGCCTTGCCGCACTTCCACAGGAGTCACTCTTTACTAATAACCTACTTAGGTTTGAATAAAAAGTATTTTTTCTTTTTCCTTTTATTTGAACAACTTCAGAAGACTTTATCCGGTCCACTCAAATGGGAGATAAGGGCTCCCTGTGCTAGATTCTTACATCAGATAGATAGCTCGCCTCACATGTTGCTCTGTGCCAGAGTTGTGATGTCATGCAGCAGCTCACAGCCCCAGACTGCGTAGAAATCAGATCAGAAAACACATCTCTATTGTTGCAAGACATTACAATCTGTGCCATTTGTCTTGTCATTCAGAATTCTCTTTCATCTCCGTCTCTTTGAGGCATCCAAATTATGATTATTTTTTTTTGTGTTTACAGACCCTAATGCAACATCTTCTTTTGACTGTGATTGGACGAGAGAGTCCCAAATATGAAGTGTAATAATGAGGGTAATAAACGTGCATTTGGCTGAAAATGGCTGTGAACAATATTGAAGATCAATCATTTCGAAAGGAGATCACTTGAATTGACAAACTCACAGGGAATTATCAGTAGACTCTGCAGCTCTATGTAGCTTTTTAGCATCTTTTCGCTCCTTGTTTTGGATTATCATCACATTTACGAGAGAAAAATGAAAATTGAGAAAATGACCCTACTTCTCACCTGATTTATTACCTCAGTAAACATTGTGAACATGAGTTTATGCTCTCAATCGCTAGTTTCAAGTCTTCTTCAATACAGCATGATGTTCATTTATGGTCCCCTTTAGAGTCAAATAGACCATAAAGCAGGGTATGCTTTAGGGCGTGGCTACTTTGTGATTGACAGGTTGCTACCTCGCGTTGTTCGGTCTGGGTATCTTTAAACCTTTCACAGTGTGTTTTCAGTTCATGAAAGTTAATTGTAACATATTTGCCGAACAAAACGTCGAACTTGAGGCTTCAAAACAGCAGTCCACAAACCAATAGGTGATGGCACGATGACTACATCCACTTCTTATACACAGTCTATGTGTAAGATGCCCTTCTTCAGTGTGTATTCTGGCAATTTCACAATCTATATACTCAGGTGGGGTTAATTATAGGTGACCTCGACCAGCACAACAAGTACATCCCAACAGGGAGAGCCACAATCTTTCCAGACACAGAGTCTAATAATGTGGGATACTAAAACATGAACAGCCGTGAGAAGAATACAATCTATAAGAGGAAGAAAGCTATCGAACTCTCCTCACTCATCCCATTGGGAATGAGGGTATCAAAGAATTGTATCCAATACACCTCCCTTAGAATTCTGTCCCTATTACCACCTCTCCGTGGTATCTTCACTATCTCAGTACCCATGTAGTGTAATTGACTCAAGCTGTGGAAGTGCCTAGAAACCGACAGATCTCGTCAACCCTGTTTCAGGAAGCAGCCAAATTACCTGCCCAACACCCAGCACAGAGAGTCCAACATCTAGCAGAAGCTGAAAACACAAGTCCAAATGAATGCTAATGGGGCTGTGTTTCTGCTGTATGTGTAGGCATTGTTTGCTAGCATTCTAACCATAATAATGATAGAAGTCAATAACATGTCAGGGGTGTGGGTTTGAGAGCTATAAGGTTGTTGTGCTTTCATGGTATTAAAAATATTAAAGTAGCTTGTACAGATCTTGCTTTTGGCTTGTCCTTTGTACGCCATGGAGTCTGTATTGAGTGCAATGTAAATGCATGAGCGTGAATATGCAGCGTTCAGAGCTAGTGACGTAGAATGAAAAGTGAGAAAGACTGTTTATTGTGGAAGAGACCGGTGTTCGAGTCCGGTGTTTTGTTTTGTAAGTTATGTGAGTGACGTTTTTGACGTGTTTTTTAGTGACGTGTTTTCCGTACTTATGTTACTTAGTTTACATACTGTAATTATTTTAAGCCCAATCATGACGTTTTTCCTAAACCTAACTAAGTGGTTTTATTCCCCCCTGCTGGTACTGGCCCGTCATACACACATGTAATATTCACGCCTCGGCGAGGCAAAACGTGACATCAACACTCTATCCTCTGGTGGACGGGCGGCTCTATTACACGCTTTGGCGTGCTACCGGGTTGCATTTACACCAGTGTCAGATTGATGAAAAATTATCCAAAAATCATAATTTTTGTAGGCAAAAAGTTTCTTTGATTGTTTATGTTGTTTACCATGGCAACAGCTGCAGACCAAGTATTGACAAGGATTCAAAAGTTGATGATAGAGTGTAACTGTGTGCAACTAGGATGAAACCGCAGGGAGCATAAGTTTGTCTAGTACACTGTCCATCTCAAACTGCCAGGATGCTTCTCTGTTCTTTACTTACTTTTATATAGAGGACTGTTTGTTTTGTTTAGTTTTTTGTAAAAAAAAAAAAAAAAAAACTCACTGCAAAGCTACAAGTCTGATGTTGGTATTCAGGGATTTGATGTACAGTCACCTCACCCACACAAAATTGTGCCTGGCACTTTTATTGAGCAAAATTTCACGGTGCTGTTGTTTTGAGTGAAAATATGAAACTGTCAACATGGTTCGTTGCACTAAACATGTTCTGTTGTTAAATTACATTCATGAGATGAAAAAAACAAAAAGAATCAGACCGTTTTCAGACGAGACAAGAGAGAGACAGATTGGTAGCACATCTTCATGCGTTTCTCCCAATACGTCTTTTCTCAGTAACTTTGTCTTTTGTCTGTTTCAGCTGATTGTTTTGTTGGCTACGTTATGAGCCCCTTTATATTTCACACAGTGGTGGAAGAAGTACTCAGATCTTTTACTGAAGTATAAGTAGCAATATCACTGTGTAAAAATACTCTGATACAAGAAAAATACTGCATCTAAAATAAAGGTACAAAAATATTAGGATAAAAATACACGTACATTTAAAGGTCCCATATCACGCTCATCTTGAGGTTCATATTTGTATTGTGGGTTTCTACTACAACATGTTTTCGTGCTGTAATGTTAAAAAAAATCTTTATTTTTCTCATATTGTCTGTCATTGCAACGGAATTGCAACAGAATTGCGTTGCTAGGCTACAGCTTGGGTCCATGTTTACTTCCTGTCAGCTGATGTCATTCACATACACCACACCCAACAATGAATACGAGCTGTGTGTATTTCTCCGTGGATGGAGTGTTTCGATACTTTCACAGTTTTCATATAGCACCTGCTTTATAATATAAAAGACATGAAAATCTCCCTTATTACAATATGGGACCTTTAAAGTACCAAAAGCAAAAGTGCTGATTATGCAGAATGGCCCATTTCAGAATAATATGTTAATAATGAATATGTTGTGTTTATATAATAATTGTAAAGTAAAGTCAATTGGATTATATTGGTGCATTAATGTAGATGCATCACTTTAATTTTGCAGCTGCTAAAGGTGGGGCTATTTTTGCCGGGTAGCTTAAAATATAATAATGCTGTACATCATTCATTGATTTATATTTTTTTATCAATAATCTGCAAAGCAACAAAAGCTGTCAAATAAATATAGTGGAGTAAAAAGTACAATATTTCCTTCTGAAATGTAATGAAACAGAAGTATAGATATACACAAGTAAAGTACAAGTACCTCAAAACTGTACTTATGTACAGTACTTGAATAAATGTACATGGTTACATTCCACCACTGGTTTTATGTTTAGCAGTCTGACATGGTGATATCTCTCTATAGAGTAATTATAGTGAATGGAATATCATTTGAACATATGGTTCATCTTTCCTCAGGGCATATGGCACCTTTTACCCCACAGCTACTAGTTTAATAAAACTGCTTCACACAACTACTCATACCTGCAGGCATGTTAATCGATATTAATAAATAATACAGACTTACAAAGATCTAGCACGTACATGTAGACATCCCTAGTCATGGCAGGTATCACATTCCTTGACGAGGCTCTATTACCGTTCTCCTAATGTGTCCCCTCCACCCCAGATTACAGGAAAAGAACGCCTCCTCTTACAGTAAATCTGTGACTTTGAGAGGAATGGCTCCCAGACACACGACATTATGTGGAGTCAGCTTCACTCACAAATCGTGAAAAATTAATCAAATGTTGTTTTTACGACTCACCTTTCAAACTTCACACTCATTAACAGCTATTAAAGCTGCTCTTTGTAGATGTTAAATAGCTAATTATCATGCACGCTATGGAGTTTTCTTGTAAACAGATGAAATTAAAATACGTGTTGTGTGTATCCTTGAGCCCCAACAAAGAGCTCAATGCATTTCTTTCCTCAGAAAACACTTGCATCCTACATACATTGTTTGCTTCCATGTTTACTAGCTTGCAGTCTTCTTCTTTCTTACCTTTGCAGGCACATTGTTGCATTATTTTTGGCGTGTTAACTCCACCATCGATTAGTGGAATGGCATGAAATCTTTAGCATCAGAGTCCATAAGTGGTTTTGTTGCCTAAACCTAAAGTGATGCTAAGGGGCGTGACAAAGCGGCGGTATGTGACAATTGAGAGCATTTCTTTTGGCTCTTAACAGCTCTCGACATGGCTGAGTCGGCGGCTCGCAGCTTACAGTGCTAGTAGTGTAAACAACGGCAACAGTACTGACAGAGCTGACAGTGTTAACCTGAGGGGGAACCAGAGGGTGGGCGCTGCGCTTCTGCAACAACAGTGTCATCAGCTGTAACCGCCATATGAGAGCAGTGCAGAGCGGCGGCCATGAGCTAGCCAGTCAACGTATCCTCATACAGCGGTTTGTATGTCATCTTACGAAAAGTTATTCCTTATTTTTGGTGCATTTTCTTACGAATGTCCAGCAACGCATTCAGTCTTTTCAAAATAAACTTCACAGGAAACAACTTGGTTAGGTTTAGGAAAAGATCGTGGTTTGGGTTAAAATAACTACTGATGTGGCATAACTTAAGTACAGAAGTTACGTGACAAATAAATCAACGTTGACTTCTGGTTTCACACAGGGTACAAACAACGGTCTCCTGGGTGAAAGTCCGCCAATCCACCCTCGCTACACAGCGTTTATCGCTCTTTATACTTACTGGTTCACGATTACGTGGATTACATACAAATTGTACAAATTGATTCCGTGGAATAAAACGAACGCATGGCATCAAAGCACAGACAAGCTCTGATTACAACACACACAGAGGGAGAGTGACTTCATTCTCTGCTCAGGTAGACATTACTCCTCTATATCTTTACATAGCAAATAGTTGTTGGCTATATTGATGCTCTGAATATCGAATAGTAGAACCTTTAACTCAACTTTATTCAGAAAATACAACTTTGATTGTTAAGGAGAAATCTGATGTGTCCAGTAAATCTGCCATGTCTCCATATTACAGTAAAATGGGAAGCACAGACCAATAACAGCCCCGCGAGGTGTGCGTTAATCCAAGTGTGTAGGAGGGTGCGTGTTAACATACGAGTGAGCCAGAGAACTTGATTAATCAGTCATTCATCATTGTGTCGCCTGTCTCATGGAAATGTCGAATTACAGTGAGCGATATTTGTAGGGAGGCTTTGTCAGACAATAATTGACCTTGTTCGTCCCTATTATACTGTCAAGGATCACCATAAATGTATGCAGAAACTCATATTCAACATTTACACGTTGTTTGGCCAAAACGTAGGCCATATTCTGTGTGAGTGTTTGAAGACAGAGATTTAACAAGGTGTTTGGTGTCGGCACCACCGCTCAGGGTAAAAGGCTGCGGTGTAGGAGACAGCAAGGTCAGCGGAGATCAATGCAACTGATAACTGATGGGATTGACCAAATGTGTAAACAAGGCTCAGCAGCTTCTCTCTGTGGGTGTGTGTGTGTGTGTGTGTGTGTGTGTGTGTGTGTGTGTGTGTGTGTGTGTGTGTGTGTGTGTGTGTGTGTGTGTGTGTGTGTGTGTGTGTGTGTGGAGTTTGTGTTTGCTGTTTGTATATAGCTCCCACACCATCTGATTGTATTGTTGATTTTAAAAGTATGTATTTTAGATTTGGGAACTGCGAAGCTGCTGTGTATTTAAGCATGTTTATCTCTGTGACTGTGTTCACACCTACAGTTTGATTTCTATGATTAAAAAAAGCTGATTTTGTTAAATGTTTTATCTTGTTTGTTTAGGTTCACCGTCCTGAACCAAAGCTTCTAAATTAAACCCACATTAATCTGCATGGAGCTTGTTTATTGAACAGCGGCTCAGTATCCTGCCGTCCTGCAGCGTGTTGGTTCACTCAAAGCAAGTCCGATTCAGTCCATTTAAAGGAACACTTTACACACAGAATGATCATTTGTAGATCATTTAGACACCCCGTGTTACCTTGAATTCTTGAAAAAAACTTTGTTTTTCTTGCATGCCTCCACAATGAATGAAGAATCCAAAACGGAGAAAGTCTTGATGAATTGAAGTAAATGGAGGTCGCGTTTAACAACAGCAAAACTGTCTCAAAACATCCAACTCTCACACAATTCATGCAGTATAATCAAAGTCTCATTCATCCAGTTGAATGCTCACTACTTCCCAAACACATGCATCTTCGCTAAAATCTAAAACACTTTCGCCTACACAGACAAGATACTCGTCCGTGCGAGTCCGAAGTGTTTTAAATAGTATGATTTTAGCGAAAATGCATGTGTTTGGGAAGTAGTGAGCATTCAACTGGACAAATGAGACTTTGATTATACTGCATGAGTTGTGTGAGAGTTTGTAAACGGATGTTTTGATGTCTTGCCGGTTTTAAATGTGACCCCCAATTTAATTCATCACCACTTTACTCTGTTTTTGGATTCTCCGTTTGCCGTGGAGGCGTGCGAGAAAAACAAAGTTTTCTTCAAGAATTCAAGGTAAGACAGGGTGATAGGAGGAAATGATATAGAAATTGTCATTTTGTAGGTGAAGTATTCCTTTAAGTTCAGCCAAGTGGCCTTGTTTCTACTGGTGACCACAGTTATTAGTCTTAACCCTCTGAGGTTTAAGGGTATTTCCTCGATTTTTACATATCTTCTTAAATTCACCTTTTAAAAAGGTACTTACATATGACATCATATCAATGTGTTTCATATCAACATTTGCAGAACAACAAACAATCTCAGCTTTCTTTACACTGAGGCTCCCATTTGTCCTCGACCAGGGGTTCTTAACCTTTTTCATGTCAAGGACCCCTATATTGATACACATGTAGGTCACGGACCCCCCTTTGATAAGACTTCGCTTCAGGGACCTAAATCTGAAAAGACTTTGGTTACTAGATATGATTAAGACCAGAATTCGATAGTTGTCAACTACAGTTGAGAAGACAACCGTGGAGAAACTGTAATCAGAGTAGTCACTTTTATGACTCTTACTACCATTGGGCTCACTTCTATAGTGAATTAAATGGTGAAAATAAACTATTCACCATTTTTCTGGGGACCCTCTGGAACTCCCTCAAAGACCCCTGGTTGAGAACTACCGTCTTAGAGCACTGTGTAAAGAGATCATTCGGCCCTAAAGCTGAAACGTTGAAGTCTGCTTTGGGAAATTCTTCAAATCTCTTGTGAAAACATACCTTTACTCATGTGGATGATTTGTTTTGGTGATTGAGATGGGTTTACCAAAGACTTAGATTGTAATATTGCTCTTGCAAATAGCACTGAATAATTAATTCATTCATACTGGGTATATCAAGCTTCATGGGGTGTATGCAAATGAAAAAATACAACAGTTTTTCAAACCAAAAGTGTAATAAACACACTCACATGTGTATGTTTTCATGTGACCTGGTGGCAGACACAGGAGGAGGTGGAGGCTGCTGGATGTGCTTCACTTGCAGCTGTGAATCTTCTCAGCTTCATTCTCTGTAAAAGAAATATACAGTTAGGACATTCATTACTACTAAGTTCACTGAAAGACAGTTCTCACTCCCTCACTCTCCTTTCTTCCTCTTTTGAATGCAGGTCGTTTACTACACTTTGATATTGCTAGTTTTACATAAGTAAAATATGTGAGTATCTCCTCCACCTCTGCTGCTTAGCAGGAGAAACTGCAGGCAGTCAGGTATCAAAGTGTGTGCTTCTAATGACAGTAAACATCCCCTCCAGTCTGAATTTGATAGTATGCCTTCGGGACAATGCAATACACGCAAAACACAGTTGGCAAACAAAAGATACATAATGGATCCTTTGTAGAATCAATACAATAAACAAACAGCACTATTATGCTAAGATTTCAATAAGTTATTAACCTTTGCACATAGATTGCTGTTCTGTTTTTGTTTTTATTGAGTTGTGTTTGTTCTTTGCACTGTGTTTATTGTCTTTATTGGTGAGACAAAGACACATTTCCTGGCCTGGAGGAGAATATTTTATTTATTTCTATTCTATTCTAAGCATGTTTACTGTGTGGGCCAGTGGTCTACCATATAAAACTCACCATAGAAATGCAGTGATTTCTCACTTTCTATACTGTCTGCTGTCACATAAAAGGTACAAATGACATGAAATGTATATTTAACTCGCATTAGTTGGCTCACTTCTAACAGATCAGGCCGGTCCTACGAAATGAATGACACGATAATGCACAAAAGGCAACCGAGTGAAATAAGAACGGCATTCTTGCTTTAGACGTGTCATTTACACACCATGTCTGTACTGACTGTAATGTTTTGTAAGTTATGTTAGTGATGTTTGTGACGTATTTTCCAAACTAATGTTACGCTGTTTTTGTACATATTTTACTTATTTTAAGGCCGACCATGACGATTTTCCTTAACTTAACTAAGTGGTTTTGTTCGTATGATATGACAGTTTGTATGATATCTTACAAAGAGTTATTCCTCATTTTTCCTACGAATGTCCAGCAACTGCATACTTTGTTTATACTTCCTGGTTCCCAACAATTGCGTGGATTACATACAAATTGATTTTGTGGGATGTACAAATTATAGTGCATTACTTTTCGTAGGCCTAGCAACAAACGGTGTATGAGAAGAGCCTGAATATTCGTGCCTCGTTCTATTAAACGCTTTGGCGTGACATTGGGTTGAACAGATTGTACTGCAGTTTTCTTAGAGGAGAACAGAGAATCTATGTGGTTATTTGTTGACGATGATTAAAGGAAATAAACTGCTCCAAGCATTTAATGCTTAAAAGGAACACGTTGTCCATCACACCTCCCTCACACTCACACAGATAGAAATGAGATTTGTTAAATTATCTTGATTGACACGACCGTTTTCTTGTCCTGTCTTCTCAGATTGATCACTACGCGCAGAGGGATCTGAAGAAGGGCCTCCAGCTCTTCGGCACAGAGGGCAACGTGGGTCTGACCAACGCCTGGATGATAGTGCAAACTGATGTAAGATGTGTGATCACTAGAGGGAGCGGCTGGGAAGACGAGACACAGTTTTCTTCTTCTTCTTCTTCTTTCTCTTTTCTACACACATTTTTCTTCCCCTCAGTCACAGTTGGCTGAGGTAAAAGCTTTAAACAAGACTCGGTCAAAACCGAGTATATGTCTGGACTGTGTATAGTCAGTCTGTGAAGTTGTGGCTTAATTGTTATACAAATAGTCAGTGGTCATGTTTATAATGTTAAATCCAGCGGTACATGTCCACCAGGTCCGGCAGGTGACACGCTGCTCCACTAAACTGGCCGTTCAAACGTTGACCACCCTATTGTTTAATGCATGTGTTTGGTTCCTTTTTTTCTGCTTGCCGTTTCAAACAGGACACAACATCGCAGCCTGCTCGTAAACTTTCTGTTATTCCATCAAACAATCCGCCGAAATCTACTTCTGAAAACATTTTAAGCGAGAAATAGGCCATGCCACTGATGCATCTCGTTTCATGTTAGAACTAGATCGCCTAGTTTGACAGCTTGGTCCAAGTTTTGTGAGCCGGACGTGTCGAGCTGGATGGGCTCATTTGCATAACGGACTGTTCGACCAATGAGGAAACTCCAACACTCGGCCGACCAATCGTGTAACTTCATTACTCAGTCAGTGACAGACTTTTGCGTTTGTAGGACTGGCCCTCGGCGGAACATTGCATGAACATTGCAGCCCATTCAAAATGAGCTTCAATGCCTTTTCGCAAGTCAAGTCATGCAAAATACCTTGTCACTGGCTGGGATACATGATGTTTTGACTGCATAATTCATTATGCCACTGCTTACTTTTGCTATCGACAAGGTTTCACCAGTTGTACCACTGTGATCACATTAAATTAAAAGGGAGTCGTCAAATGCTGAAGGGCCATTTGATTTTACATTTTGTGTAAAATTTGAATAAAACACTGCAATCCATTCTGTGGTTAATGGGATCTAGACATTTACAAGCTGGCTGGTATAAAATAATACTGACAATCTAAAAAATGGCATCAGTAAAAAATGTGTGAAATGTCTCAAACGACAGTAACAAACACTCAAAGCTTTGCTAGTTTAAATGCTGTCGGATAGATTAATGCAGACATCATAGACTCTCCGAGGTAATCTTTGACTCTAGCTCCCACTTTGATGTGCCTTTTTTTTCTCCTTTGTATTATTTATTTATATTTCCTTAAATTCCTCTGCAAAGAATGTGCAACGTAAT
This sequence comes from Helicolenus hilgendorfi, assembly GCA_916700815.1. Classification (NCBI taxonomy): domain Eukaryota; kingdom Metazoa; phylum Chordata; class Actinopteri; order Perciformes; family Sebastidae; genus Helicolenus; species Helicolenus hilgendorfi. The sequence continues at coordinate 17,493 of CAKALG010024125.1, forward strand.
ATGAGAAACAGAGATCTGGAATTGCAGAGGACGGATGCTGCTGCTGGCGGATGCCTTTGGGAGACATCAAATGATAGATCGCAGACTTCAGGGCTCTTTGGACCTATTTCATATCACAGATCCAGTGTTATGGCTTGTTCCATTAGCAAATGTGCAGTAAATGCTTGGCTCTAGTGTGTGCATGCGTCTATCTGCAAGGCTTATTGTGCAAATGTGTGTCCTTGTGTGCAAAGGGCATAAATGATGACAGAGAAATGTATTGCTATGCAAATAATATATGCAAATGTGTGCATGTGTGGGTTTTAGTGCGCAGGGGTTGTTTTTTTCCCCCTCTGCGTACAGGATGATAGCATGAAGCCTGAATGAGCCGACGTTTGAAAAAGCATGTGTGCAAGCGTGAATGTGCACTTTTTCTCCTTGTCAAATCAGAGCGGCTATGTGTGGGGCTCCATAAAGTCTGGCTTAGATGAGGTCCATTAAAAGGCAGCTCTCATTTTGTCACTGTTCACCCTCCCAAGCCTCCTCCGTACATGCTGAGTCACTGAATAGATAACACAGCAGATGTCCCTAGAGCAAAGTTCACCCTGAGTATTATTAATGTCTGCTCATAGAATAGAAAATAATCTACATACATGAGTAAAAGTAGTACAAACATCCACAAAGGCGCCACAAGCAAGAACAATAAATCAGAAAGGCGAGGACGCCACGGCGGTTGTAAACTTTTCAAGGTGAAAACATTTGAATATTACGAGTGTGCAGTTTTTAGCCTTTGATTTGTTCTTGAACTTTATGCTTCAAATGCTTTCTGGTAATGTGAATTCTCCTCATGATAAATTGCAAACGTGATCCATTGTTTAAGCAGGCGAGCGAGTTTCAAATTAACACACGATCCCTGATTCTGTGCACAGAGTGGCGTGGGGCGCATTATTCCTGTGTGGAAAATAAAGTCCACCGAATGAACAAAACATCAGGGGGACTTTATCTTTTTCAAGAAGTACACTGATGAATTGAATTGTGGTGGAAGCCATGATCCCTTATCAAAAATCCATACCAATCACAAAGAGGGGAGATGTAGATAAAAAGAAGCAGGCGAGTTAGAAAATGATTTAAGGGCTTTGAGACAAATGAGATGCGGATTGTACAAAAGGGGCTGCAGCTCAATATCGGGAAGATTAAGGCTTTTCTACCCCCAGCACAAATGAATTATTTTGTCCGGTAAATTGTATTCTTGGCAGGTAAATAATTTGAGATTCCATCATCGGAGGATGTTTATTTGATATCATGCATTAGGATTTCAGTGTCGTGATAATGAAAGGCCAGCCTCTCTTGACTCCTTGTCGTCCCTCTCTGGTGCAGTTTCGCTGCTGTGGAGTTACCAACCACACAGACTGGTTCGAAGTTTACAACGCCTCCCGTGTGCCGGACTCCTGCTGCCTGGAGTACAGCGACAACTGTGGCCTGGACAACCCAGGAACGTGGTGGACAGCGGTAAGTTCTGGCATGAAACACAAATTAAACCTCCAAAAGGTGCTTCTAATCACTAACTTTCTAATCTTTTACAGTTATACGGGATCATAAATTCACTGTTTGCTAAACCCCTTCCCTAATGTAGTCGAATCATACCTTAGCAACTTTAACTAGGCACAGCAGCCCTGTGAAGCTGTGTGCATGGGGGCCATAAGAAAGAAACTGGTATTTAAAGTGTGATGAGAGTTTGATAATCAATTTAACATAATGTCAAAGGCAGAATTAGTGGTAGTAGATTTCCTAAAAATCAATGTATAGACTCATACAAAAATAATAATCCCTCTCAATCATCACTTATGACCCACTAGACAGCCCGTTCGCACGAAAAGGCGCATGAATGCCCCGATAATGCATAAGGCATCTAGCGTTCAATACAAACGTGTATCTTGCATTTTGCGTGTTATTTGTAGTGACGCTTGTCATGCATTTTCCGTATTTATATTACACTGTTTCTGTACTTATTTTTACGTAGTAGTTATTTTAAGCCCAACCATGACATTTTTCCTGAACCAAAGCGGTTTTGTTGCCTAAACCTAACTGCGGCCATTGCCGTAGTTTTGTTGCATGCCGTACAAATGACAAACGAAAAAGCTAAAATGCGTCCTCATGGCATGCAGAATGTCTGTGTAACGTCTATTTATACGTGTCCCGTGAGACTGGGTCGTAAATGTGTGTGGCGGTGTTTGCATAGACGCTGCCTTCTGCCTGTGTTTTCTTATTTTGCTGTGTTTCTGGGCATCAAACTCTATAAAAAATGAAGCAACCAGGTACCAGATCGTAAACATAAGCAGACCAAGAGGAAACTACAGTATGCAAATGGCTGATATAGTGCTGAAATTAATAAAAAAAACAATATAGCAAGGCGAAACGCCAAGTGGACAAAACTCCACAACACCAACCACTACAAGTGGCAGCGTAGCGATTTACTGCGCATGTGTGGAGAGCATTTTTCGAGCAGACAGTATGAACAGAACTATTATGCGTCTACGGTGTCCACACCGTATATTCGTCCGTTTGGGAGTATAATCGAGTTTTAACCCTAACTGCGGTCACGGTGCGCTTCTGGTGTCGTTGAGCCGGGGAGGAGGGGCCAACTTGTTGTGTTTATAAACCGCAACCAACAATTCCGATTCATTCTGCCTTTAAGTTTATTATCTGTACTGGTGAGAGTCTACCTGACCTGCACGGAGGAGCCAAGGTCCAATTTAATCTCAGGTTCAGATTCAAAACAAAGAAAAACAAACAAGAGGTCACATTTAATTTAAATGCAAATTTGTAAAGCCGAAAGGTCTAATCCTAAATCATTCTGGGTCCATAATTAATATGATTTAACTTGCTAAAATTTTTGTTTTTCTTTCTGTACCAAGAAGAACTTTTAAATGAAAGTAATTCTGTTGAAAAACAACTTGGCTCACAAATCGTCCAATTCAGCAAAGCCAAAAAAAAAACTAGGTCTGCTATCTTTTTTTGGACCTTAGCTGTGCAGCACAAGCAGCAGGACATAGCGAGACATTTTTGTTCATAATTAGTGATATTGAATTAATCACTTCTGTCCAGAAGGACTTGACTGCTGGTGCTACTGATGTTCGTCTGATGTAGAATCAGTGTTTTTATTTTTTAGAAACTGCACTGCAGAGAGTTGTTTCATTTTCAGATTGTGATTTAAGATTAAGAACGCAGCCGTTCAACAAAATGACAGACATGTTCTGTATGTCTTTAAATACTTTGCAACTACAAATATAAAAACAACAACTGAGGTTTAGAGGTCTTACACCTGTGGTGCATCGCTGAGACTCTTCACAGCTGTTAGACCAGTGGTTCCCAACCTGGGGTCCGGGCACTTCTTCGGGGGTCGCCAAAGATCACAGGGGGTGCGCCAGAATTTGTCAGCTCTGAGGTTGTCAAAATTAGATTTGCTCATGTATAACTAAAATCATAATAACACACTTACTGGATAATGTATACATTGCTACATGGTAGCAAAATCTAAGGAAATATTCTGCTTTTGTTGGCGTTTAGCCTTTCAAAAAAAACATTCTCACTGTGTTCAAAAACTTATTTGCTCTCCCGTTTGACACACACAAAGGTAGGCACGCACCTGTATTAATGGAGCAGTCTAACAACACCATAAATTACATTTATTTAATCACAATAACAAACTCTGGCTCTAACGCTATTATAGTAAATTAATTAAGTCGTTACCAAAAACAAGATCATATTATGTATCCGCATGCACTTGGCGAATCCGTCAAGATGTCATCACTTTATTCATGTTAACGAAACTGACGAGTTTTATTCATTAACGAAAGTTGATTTAAAAAAATTAAAAAAAGAGAGATTACACTGAATCACTTCATTCTAATTGAGGGGGGGGGGCTTCAAGGAAAAAAGGTTGAGAACCACTCTGTTAGAGCATTGATGGGCCACACAGACTTTGTATCCTGATCAGGTTCAAACCAATAATTGATGCGTCTGTGCTGCTGCCAAACTAGACGGGGAAAAAAAGGGCTGGCACTCGAGTTAAATTCATTACTGTCGCGTAAAATCTGCCAAGAGGGGTTGCATGTGTATGAGTGTGAGCGTGACTGTTAATGCTGGTGAAAACAAGATGTGCAGAGAATTGCATCAGTCAAATGGGAAAAATACAACATCATTTTTGCAAGTTAATGAATATGTTACTCGTGTTGCTGCTGTAGGAAAGTATGCAAATAGATGTAACGTGACGTAGCGAGCCTGGGAGTTGTTGCGGGAGAGGTAATTGAGTGTGCTGAGATAATATGTAGGGACAGCTGTTATTAATCACACATTCATTCAGAAGTCAAATTACTCCGCCTACTTGTGACCTGTTCGTCACCCTGGCAAACTCTGCTGCACAGAAATCTCTTACTGAAGGATCATTTCTGAACTGAAGCACATTGTGTCTCCCATGAAAGCAGCCACCTGTTCTCTCGACACTCTTCCCATAAACTCGTCATTAACACAATTAGTCCCAGCAGTTGCTCAGTCATTAAATGAAGATAGAAGCTAGAAAACTGGGCTTTTTCTTTTAAGAACAAAAAGGGAAATCTCAGCCCTGAACAACCACAGATTCATATTAAAAATCCCCTTTCCTTCCAAAGTCCAGGAGAAATTGTTTAAGTGCTGTCTTCTCTGCTTAAGGACACCATCTTTGAAAATTCCAGTCTTGTTTCAGAGACCTTGCTCTATCGGACAGAATCAGCCCTCTTGACTAATGATCTCCTCTTGGCAGCTGATGCATCAAATTGTGACCTTCATCCAGCTTTTATATCATCCTTTGACACAGCAGACCACACTATTCTTATGCAGGAACACGAGGTTGGTGTCTCTGACTCAGCCTATGGCTGGTTTTCATCAGATTGATCCAGAGGTTCTCAGTCTGGGTTGGAAATTCATCCTCAGTCCACTGTTTCCTGTGGGATCCCTCAGGGGTCGATTTTAGGTCCTGTCCTCTTCACAGTTTATGGCTCCACTAGGCCACATGCCTTGAGAACTTAAAATCTTGGATGCCAATTAGCATATGCTATTTGGGATCTTTAGTCAGTTCCATAGTGTGTGATAATATTTTAGCCACATGATCTAAAATTATTCTTTAAGAGAACAATTACAAGGCGTATATTACAGTATATTGATATCTTCATCTGGCTGTCAGTAACAACTAAAAATAATTGCTTAAACCTGTATTAATGGTACAATGTGTAGGATTTGGTGGCATCTAGTGGTGTGGTTGCAGATTGCAACCAACTGAGTACCCCGCTGCTCAGTCCTCCCTTTCCAAGACTGCAGTAATTTGAGCCACCGAGTGCAAAACAGTGGTAACGCCGTTCGCCTCGCTCAGAGGTTATCCTTACCATAATAACACTACTTTAGGAGCAACGGAAGTCAGACGGCGGTTGACGGTACCGCAGTAATGCACTCTGTGGCTCACGTAACCGCCTTCAGGTAACGTAAAAATGTGAAAGGCTCTCGCTAGAGCCAGTTGGGTTTGGTCCATGAAGAGGACCCGCTCCCTATGTAGATATGAAGGGCTTATTCTAAGCTAACGAAAAGACAACGATTCTTAGTTTCAGGTGATTATACACTAATGAAAATATAGTTATTAATATGATATTTCATTTCTGCTAATAGATTCGCCCAAATGCTACACACTGTTCCTTTAGTAAACATTTTTTTGGCCGAAATACGGGTATTATAAATAAGGATGTTATGGACGAGGATACATTTTAACAGTGTTTTGGCTGACTCTGATATTCAGCTGTATTTATTCGAGCCAGAGTATACGGCTGAAGAAATACAGCGGAGGGAGGCCAAAGCTGCAGCGGGGAGGATACGGCTGCCGGGGACGTTCTGGGCGC